>CANXYI011382223.1:0-11494 GCA_948208565.1 Hura crepitans | reverse complement strand
CTAATGATTATTTAGATGGCAAAAGACAATAGTTCATGGGCCTTAAGCAAGAGTAGAAGCCCATTAGAGTGTATGAGAAAGACTTTTCCATGCTTAGTCGATATGCCAAGGAGACCATATCCAAAGAGTTTGACAAGTGTAAGAGATTTTAAAAGGGATTACATGTGGACATTAAGTCAAAGGTGGTTCTGATGAAGATTCAAGATTTCTCACAGCTAGTTTCAATTTGTCACTCCATAGAAGGGGTATAGAAAAAGAAGAGGCAATTATACCAAAAGAAGCAGTCCTTTGGTCATAGGGCTTTTAGTGCATTTCAGAAATCTAATAAGAAGTTTAAGGGGAATTAGTTTAGGGCACCACAAAAGACACAAAAATAGGGCAGTCCTAAAAGACAGTACAAGGTAATAAAGGCAAGGCTGGATAATAATTTTAGGTTGGCAATACACTATTTTTGATAGCCAAGAGTGGCTAGATACCTTAGTGTAAGACTTATCACAAGAGACACAGAGGAGAGTGTTGGAAGCTCAAGTCGAGAGTGTGCTTTTTTGGTAGGTCACTAAATTATTTTTGTAGAGATTGTCCAAAGAGAATTGATGCCTAATATGGATCTGCATATGTTTTAATTAGAGGTTAGAAAGGAGATCGAGGAGAAAGAGTAGACGAAGCTCAGAGAGATAGAGTAGAGTCTAAAGTTAAGCACAGAGCTTCTACTGGGAAGTATGCCATTAAAGCAAGCGAGGAGACTGATGCACTAGATGTCATTATTAGTACTTTTCTTCTCTTCGACTCACTTGCTTTGGCTTTGATAGATCTAAGGTCTACACATTTATATATATGCATAATATTAAGCATAAGATCGAGGGTTAGATTCTAAGTTTCTTGACTTAGAGATTTTGGTTAGCAATCCCTTAGGTCAGTATGTCACTATAAACAAGGATTACAAAGAGTGTCCTTTGATGGTTCAAAGGTATAAGTTTTTGGTTAATCTCATCAAGTTACCATTTGATGAGTTTGACTTAATATTGGGCATGGAATGGTTGTCCAAGTATCAAGCAATGATAGATTGCAAGTTAAAGAGGATAACTTTTATGGCTGAAGATGGGTTTGAGATCACAATTATGGGTAAGAGGATATACTTTTTATCCAATGTCATATCAACTGTGATAGTAAGCCATATGTTAAAGAATGGTTGTCAAGTTTTCTTAGCTTATGTATATGATACCTGTAGTAGGGAGTTGGTTGCTAGTTCCATACTAGTAGTGTCAGAGTATGTGTATGTTTTTCTAGAAGAGTTGCACAGGTTGTCACCAGAATGGGAACTCAAGTTTAGTATTAAGGTTTTACTTGGCACTACTCCGGTATCAATAGCACTATATCAGATGGCTTTAGTAGAGTTAAAGATTTAGCTTCAAGTGCTACTTGATGAGGGTTTTATAAGACTGAGTGCATCACCATAGAGAGTACTAGTTTTATTTATTAAGAAAAAGGATGGTTCTCTTTAATTGTATGTGGATTACATATATTTGAACAAGGTGACCATTAAGAACAAATATCCTTTGCCATGGATAGATGATTTAGTTGATTAGCTCAAAAAAGCTAGAGTGTTTTCCAAGATTGATTTAAGATCTATGTATTATAGTTGAGGGTGAAAGAGTTTGATACGGCGAAGACAGCTTGGCTATTATGAGTTTTTTTAGTAATGCCATTTTAGCTTACCAATGCTACTACAACTTTTATAGATATGATGAATTGTGTATTTAGATAGTATCTAGACCAGTTTGTAGTGGTTTTCATTAATGACATCCTAATTTATCCAAAAAGTAAAGAGGAACATGAACAACATTTGAGAAAAGTTTGTAGATTCTGAGAGATGAAAAGCTATATGCTAAGCTTAGCAAATATGAGTTATGGATTAGTGAAGTGTCTTTTCTTGGGCACATAGCTTCTATAGAAGGGATTCGTGTTGATCCCAATAAGATCAAAGCAATTATATAGTGGAAGGCACCTAGGAATACCACAAAGATTAGGAGTTTCCTTAGTTTAGAAGGTATTACAGACAGTTTGTCAAGGGTTTCTCTTTAATATCAATACCTATGACTCCTCTATTAAGGAATGATGTTAAGTTTGTCTAGGATGCCAAATGTTAGGAGAGTTTTGACAAGTTTAAGGTGATGTTAATAAAAGCTTTGATTCTTTTTTAGCTAGTTTTTAGGAAGGACTTCACCATATATAGTGATGCATCTCATAATGGGTTAGTTGTGTTTTGATGCAAGATGGCAAGGTTTTTACTTATGCTTTCATGGCAGCTAAAGTCACATGAGAAGAACTAACCTACTCATAATCTAGAGCTTATAGCTATTTTGTTTGCTCTAAAGATTTAGAGATAATATCTCTATAAAGAGAAGTGTTATGTTTAGACTGACCACAAAGTTTGAAGTATCTTCCTACATAGAAGGAGCTTAACATGAGACAGAGGATATGGATGGAATTAATCAAAGTCTATGACTATTTGATTGATTATTATCCTAAAAATGCCAATGCAGTGGCTAATGCACTTAATAGGAAGTCTATGACAGCAATGAGGGCCATAAATGTCAAATTTTAGATTGTAAGTAATAATACTTTGTTAGCAGAGATGCAAGTAAAGCCTAGGTTGCTATAGCAAGTTAAGGATTGTTAATAAGATGATCACAAGCTAATAAACGTGATAAGTGCTATCCAAAAGGGGAAGTCTACTGAGTATGAAATTAAGAGTGATAGTTACTTATACTACTATGTTAGGATATGTGTTCAGATGTAGATAAGCTAAAGAAGTAGATTTTCTAATAGGCTTATAGTGCTCCTTATGCTATGCATCTTGGTAGCATAAAGATGTATCAAGATTTAAAGTTGTCATATTAGTGGTCTAGTATAAAGAGAGATATATCAGAGTTCATGACCAAGTGCCTTACTTGTTAGCAAGTGAAGGCAAAGCATCAAGTACCATCTGGATTACTTCATCCTATAACGATTCTAGAATGAAAGCGGGATAAGGTCACTATGGGTTTTTTTGTTAAGTTACCTATGACTATTAGCAAATGTGATTTCATATGGATTACGGTAGACTGTTTGACCAAGACTCCTTATTTTATACTTGTAAGGATGGACTACCCTTTAGAGAAGCTAGCTAAATTATATATTGATGAGATCATGCAGTTGCATGGAGTGCTATCTTCTATTATATATAATTAGGGCCCATAATTTACATCTAGGTTTTGGAAAAAGCTTCATAATGCCTTAAATACTTGATTGAGTTTTAGAACGGCATTTCATCCTCAGATAGTTAGAAAGAGTCATTCAGGTAATCCTTTGATAATTGAGTGATTGATGTTAAGTTTTGTATGATGTTATGCTCAGGTTAAAACATGGTTATTAGGTGCTCGAGGACATGTCAAGGAGTTATGCCATCAAGTTCAATGGTAACTGGGATTGTTATCTATCATTGGAGGAGTTGCTTATAACAATAGCCATTAAGCAAGCTTAGGTATGGCTTCTTACAAGGCATTGTATTGAAGGAAGTATAGAACTCCTTTGTGCTGGAATAAGCTTAGTGAAACTAAGCTTATAGGACCAAACTTGATAAGGGATACATAGGAGAAAGTGAAGATCATTAAGGATAGGTTGAAAGTAGCTTCTGACAAGCAGAAGTCATATGCCGATATGAAGATAAAAGATGTTTAGTATGAGGTGTGAGACAAGTTGTTTCTCAAGGTTTCACCTTAGATGAAGGTTTTGCATTTTGGCAAGAAGGGTAAGTTAAGTCCTAGGTTTATTAGGCCATACAAAGTAATAGAACGTGTGGGACTAATAGCCTATAGACTAGCTTTGCCTCTTGAACTTTAGCAAGTTCATGATGTTTTCCATATGTCCATGCTATGAAGATACATATCAAATTCTACACATATGTTATCAGTAAAAGAAGTGGAGATTAGTCCAAATCTATCTTATGAAGAAGATTCTATAAAGATAATGGATAGAGAGGTTAAAAAGCTTAGGAACAAGTCAGTACCTCTAGTCAAAGATCTTTAGAAGCACCGGAAGAGGCTACATGAGAAATAGAAGCTCAAATGAGAGAGCAATATCCTTAGTTGTTTGATCAAGAGAATGTTAAGGATGGTATTTCTTTTAAGATGGGAAGAAATGTGATGCTAAAAAATTCCAAATGTTATGAATAGTACTTCTCGTAAGGTGAAAAGTGTTTTCTCGAGGTCGAGAGCACTAATTTTATTGAATGGAAGTATTAAATATAACATAATTTTGGGTGAAATTTGAAGTCAAAATGAATTCATTTAGGTGGTTAAAAATGACAATTAAGTTTTATGGTAGTGTCACATGAATAGCCCGTTGGCACTAGAATTAGAATTTTTAGAGATTAAGAAGTATTTTTACTAAAATCAGGTAACCTAAAAAAAACTATGTTTTTATTCAATTTTTTTCATGATTTTTGAGCATAGATTGTTAGAAAATTTTAAGGCCTGAATTAAAGGCTATTATGGGTCTCTCAAAAGTCAAAAATAAGGCAAGAAAAACTAAAAAAGGCTATAAATGGGGTCAAACTGCTAGTCAAAAGTGTAATAGTGCTTCTTACCCCTTAGTAGCAGCTAACACCACTTAAAGGATAAGGAGGAGCCATTTTTGCTCCTCTCTACCTCTAAATCTATTTGTTCTCTTTCATCAAGCACTAGGTCTGAGTCTCCATAACCCCTAAAAGTCGATTCCACCTTGATTTGCATAAAAAATCAAGAGCTTCCCTCAATTTTATACCTCAGTGAATAGTAACCCAAAATTTTTAGGTAAGATTTTTTGAAATCTAATACTTTTTTCCATGTTCCTTAGATGCCTAAGGTCATGTATATGTGTTCAATTTGTTATTTTAGTGTTTGTAAGTTTTATTATAAATTTTTACATATTGAATCTAAAATGGGTAGTTGAGGAAATTGACAAAACCTGAGATAAAGGTAAAGGCAAGGTGTAAGCGGTCCTCGAGAGTGCATTTCAAATCTCTTGTTACATGTGATTGACATAAATTATGTATTTTTCATTATGCCCTAGAATTTCCATAAAATGCCATAAATGACATTTATGAAATTAATGCATAATTAATACAATGTTTGGCATTTACTTGTGATGTATGATGTGAATGATATATGTTAAGGTTAATTAAGACAGTTGAATGATGAAAAATGATGAATCTTATTATTATATGATATGTGGTCATACATGTATATGTATGTAAGTGTGCATAATGCATGGAAAATGTGATGTGTGCACATGTATGTTGTTAAATATATATGTGGACATAATGTATGATGATAAATGCATGATATGGATATATGGGACCTTGGATGGAATTATGGCTGAAATGGTCATGAGATAATGAATGTGTGTATGTTGGTTTCCATATGCATGTATATACATGTATATGTTACAATTGTGTGTCATGAAATGTTGTATGACCATAAATGGATAAATAGGAGTGAGTGGACATAATAGCATGCATGTAACATATTAAAATGGTGGAATTTAATGTATAAAGCTTGATGGCTGACTTATCCATTGATATGCATGTGATTGTGTATTCTTGATTTTGAGCATATTATGGATATATATGAACACATGGCTGATAATGAGTATTAGTGATTCTGATATGGTGTATAATGTGAAAGAACGCATGTTTATATATGCATGATGGGTTGGCTGAATGGCTTACATGTATGCATATATGTGTATGAGATCTATAAAATGCATGTAATGGATGGTGTACGTCATAGTTTTGAGGTAATTATTGATATATATAATTGTCTACCATAATGGTGAGGCTGAATGGACATGGCATGTAAGTAGTATTTTTTTATGCATGATATATATGTTAGTGTCTATGCATAATTATATGCATGGAAGTAAATAATATGGTAAATTATGTTTGATTGGTTAGCCATATGTTTTTTAGACATATTATGTGTATTTATGGCATAAGAGAGTCATAATGCGATAATATATTATTTTATTACTTAAATGTATGATTTATTGTATTTTATGACATGGTATGAGTTTTATATGGCATATTATTTATTATTGTGCCTATTGAATGTTAATAATGTATATGACATGCATGTGATGTGATTAGAGCATTTGTGGCATGTGAATAACTTATTTATGAATACAATGATTTTTGTGTGCATAAGCTTATAAGCCATATGTATATGTTATGGCTAATATGATGTCATAAGGCATTCATTAGCATATGTATGTATATACTTAATATATGGCATTGTAACATGGTATTGCATGTCATAATAATGTAATAAGCTAATAATTGCATTTTTTTCCAAGTTTAGTCATTAGTTGGCTAAACTAATTTAATTAAAAGCAATATTAAGCAATGTTAATGTGGTGAAACTTAAAGTAAACTGTTAATAGCCATGTAAGTAAATGGTCTAGTCAGATAAGTTGACTAGTCAACTAGGAGTCATTACAGCTGCTAAGGTACTTTGGTACCTCTATAGCCTTTGGGTTGCGATATGTGAACTTTCGAGTTAATTTTTATATCTTAACCTATAGGTCTAATATACTGATCTTCAAATCTTATGTTTGACCTTTAGGTTTGATATGTGTTGATAATTGTAATTATTTTTTGACCTTTCGGTCTAATGAGTGTAGGGCTTATGTGGTTCCAAGGGCCTAGGTGGTCTACTAATACTTTATTATCCATAGTGTATTCATTTCTTGAAAATGGACTTAATAAATGGATATTAACAAATAATGAACATGTGAATGTAATGTATGACATGTTTTAATGATTTATGATTTCTATAAAGCAGTGTATACATGTTTTATGCCATGTTATTGCAATCATGCATAATATGTTTAATCTTTCATATCAAGTTACAATGTGAATATTTATATTTCATATTTTACTGAATGATGTTTGCACTTTAACATAAGTTATATCTATTTCAGCACTAACCTATTTCTTAGCATATTGTCTATTTTTGCAATGTATAGGTAATGTGACAATTTGAGCAAAAACCTTAAATCATCAAGTTTTCAAGAGAAGAAGGTTCTTTGGGTTTATTTTGTACATTTATGTCTAAGTTTTATGATGTATAGATAGATAGCACTCATATAGGTGTAATTTTAGAGAATCGGGCCTAAACTAGGTGAAATGTTACTTTTAGGATTTTAAAGGTTTATAATTATTTTAATGTTGATTTTTTTAACTATGTTGACTACATGTTGAGATAATTGTTGCATGCTTTAAGTGTTGTGTTATTGATGGAATTAAGGTGATTAGAAGAATTATATGAAATGAGAATGATGAGAAAAAGTTAATTGAAGTGTTTTTGATATTGTAGGTTACTATACATATTTGGGATATGTCTTGGTACAGTCATTATGCTGCCAAATTTCTAGCATGAGTATTTCCAAATGTGGATTGTAACTAGTTTTTGAAAAAATTTTGTAAACTCATATTTTTATAAGATAATGCTTCATCAAGAATGATTTAATGAAGTTTTTAGAAAAAAAGTTAAACTTGATAAGAGTTTGGATAGCATGGTAATATAGGCATCTCTTAGTCGGGTTCGGCGACCGGTCAGTGTTCGAATCGGGTAAAGGGTGTCATAAAGTATGTCGTTCATATTTGAGATGGTTAGTGATCTTAAGTCTAAGATACATGTATCAGTAATATAATGAGATACTTTGACTAACATAGATTAAGTATCCATATAAAGATCTCATGGTAGGTCTCTAATGTATTTACTTCCTAAGTAAGCATCCACATGTTAACTTCAAGTGTCTCTATGCTTATAGCTTATGACAACTACTACTTGATCCAATCAAGAAGTATAACATGTGCTGGTTTATCTATATTAACAATGTCCCATCTTGTTAATACTATGATCAGGGATATTTAGGAATATCACATTTACATGCAATAATAATCACACATTATGAACACTTCATGATTTCCTCTACATTGTCATTATATACTAGAAACATTATAACATGGTTTAAAACATTGGAAACAATTATAAGTAATATATAGAAGTACCCTAATACAAGTAAAAATGCCTTAGTTTATTATTTCACACGATTTAAATACATGAATACTACCCTTTTACATGAGCTTTAAGGCATAGTTCTAACACGGGTAAGAGATTGGATATAGTCTAAGATATTTAAAGGTAGTTGAGTGATCAATAAAAGAATCACCACCTTAGATTATATAAGGAATTTTATGTGACACCTTTTACCTAATTTGTACATTGAGCCCAAGTAAGAGACTACACATAATTGATTTCCAACTTGACATCCAATAAAATCTACATCCTTTAAATTAAATAAAACTTATCTTATTAAAACTAGTCCTAATAAAAACCTCATCTAAGGTTTACTATTCAAGATCTTCACATCAAAAATTTAATATCATAATGATTGTCTGGTGACACTTGCCTAAATAGTAACTTGATAAAATGGCACTTTTATAAATAACCAATCATATGCATATATTCAATATTCCTCAATCATATATATTCCAACATATCCATAACACATTTGATCACACATAATATATTGACCATTTCAAACCACATAATAACAACCACTTTCAATCCATATATAACACTTTATTACTAGTTTGTAATCCCTAATGTTATCCATAAGAATGTTATTATAAATATTTCCTTTATTATTAAAACACAATACATAAAATTCATAATAACAACTTCGTTTATCAAAAACCATGTTCTCTATAGCCTAAAGAATCCATTGTTTGAGCTAATCTAGAAACCTATGCATTGCAATGTAATGCCGAAAAAATTTCAGTCTTATGAATAGTATTTCCCAGCATGTGAATATGTTTTCTTGAGGCTAGGGGCACCAATTATACTGAATGAAAATATTAATTATAATATAATTTTAAGTCAAATTTGAAGTGAAAACAAAGTTGTTTGGGTCATTAAAAATGATAGTTAAGTTTTACAGTAGTGTCAAGTGAATAGTGACCTAGTTTTAACTAAATTGTAAAATATTTAAGAAGTTTCTCAAAAAAAATTTAGGAATAATACAACCTGATACTCAAAAATTATAATTAACCTATTGGCATTAGAATTGGAATTTTTAGAGATTGGGAAGTCTTTTTACTAAAATAGGGCAACCTTAAAAATTGTGTTTTTAATAAGTTTTTCACAATTTTTGAGCACGAAATTTAAGAGATTTTTTAGGCTTGAATTATTGATAATTATAAGCCTCTTAGATTTTGAAAATGAGGTAAGAAAAACTTAAAAAAAAACTATCAAAGTGGTTAAAATGGGTCAAGAGATGAATAGTGTCATCCCTTCTCCATCTCTACTATAGACAATGCCTAAAGAGAGAAGGAGGAGCCATTTTTGCTCCCCTAAAATTATTTTATTGCCTGTTTCTTCCTTCTAAGCCCTAGGTCTGAGCCTTTATAACCTCGAGAAGTTGATTCCACCTTGATTTGCGTAAAAAATCAAGTAATTTGTCTAATTTTTCACCTTGATGAACAGTAACCCAAAAAATTTTGGGTAAGTTTTTTAGAATTTTAATAATTTCCCTAGGTTCCCAAGTGCCTAAGAGTCATTCAATGTGGTTAATTTTTATTTTTATTGATCATTTGATTTATTGCAAATTTGTACAAAATGATTATATAATAAAGTAATTGAGGAAGTGGATAAAACCTAAGATAAAGGCAAGGGCAAGGTGTGAGCGGGTCTTAGGAGTGCATTGCTACTCTCTTGGTATGTGTAATTGATATAAATTGTGTGAATTTGGTTATGTTCTATAATTTCCATATTATGACATAAATAGTATTTATACATTAAATGAATAATTAATGCATGAATGAATAATTTATGTTAATACTTGATGTAAATGATGTATGATGAGGTGAATTGTGATAGTAGGTTGATGATATAATTATGGGTTGATGTTATGAAAATGGTGGAAATATAGGTATGTGTATGTTAATGTACATAATGCATGGAAAAATTCAAGTTTACATAATAAATGATGTTAAATGCTTAGGTAGACATGATTAATGATAATGAATGCATGAGATGATGTGTTAAAGCATTTGGACGGCATAATGGCTGAAATTGCCATATGATGGTTTAAGTCAGTATATTGGTCTTCATATGTATGATTATGTATGTATATGTCACCAATGTGTGTCACGTAGGTTGCATGACCATTAAATGGATAAATATGGGTGAATGGACTTAAGTGAATGCATGTAATATATTGGAATGTTAGATCTTAAGGTATAAAACTTGATGGCCGAATGGTCCTTTTATATGCATGTGAATGTGTATTCTTAAATTTGGGCACATTATGGATATGTATAAATACATGGATGCTAATGAGTATTTAAGATTGTGATATGGTGAAAAATATAAAAGAAAGCAAACTTATGTATTTATTATGGTGAGGCCAAATGGCTTATAGCATATGATAATGCTTAATGCATGTTTTAAATGTTGATAATTATGTATCAATAAGTGTATGGAATCAATGAAGTGTTTAGAATATACTATATGTGAATATGGCATGAAAGGTATTATAAATGAGATAATGTGTTCGTTAACAAAATTAATACATGATATAGCACATTATTATATGATATTAGTTTTATGTGGTATATTACTTTATTATTATACCTATTGCAAGATCATGATATATATGACTTGCATATAGAGTTATGAAAACTTTAATAGCATGTGATTGATGAATTTATGAATACAATGCTTATGCATGAGCTTATATGCCATGTACACTATGTTATGGCAAATATAATGCAATGTATATAAATAATGCATTTAAAAATAAAATCATGACAAGACATTGCATTCTTTAACATATCCTTGTAAAGAATTGATGTATGGCATGCCATAAAATTGTAATTTATAATCACATTTTTCTTGATTTAGAAATTAGTTGGCTAAACCAATGTAATAAAAAGCAATATTAAGTAGAATTAATATGGTGAAATTAAAAGTAAATGGTTAATAACCCACACAAGTAAATGGCTTAATTAGATAGGTTCACTGGTCAGCTAGGAGTTATAACAGCTACTAGGGTATTTCAGTACCTTCGTAACCTTCAGGTTGCAATGTGTGAACCTTCAGGTTACTTTTATGTCTTGGCCTATAGGTCTGATGCATTGATCTTTAGATTTTATTTCTGACCTTCGGGTCTAATATGTGTTGATAATATGATTCTTTGACCTTCGGGTCTAATGTATGTAGGGACTACGTGGTTCTGAGGGCCTAGGCGGTCTATTAATACTCTGTTATCCAAAGAGTTATTATTTCTTGAGTATGGGCTTTAATAAATGTATTGTAAAATATAATGAATATGTTTGTGTGACTTATGGCATGATTTAATTAAGTTATGATTTTTATTTGCATTATGTAAATATCTTATGTCGAGTTAT
>CANXYI011382148.1:0-25196 GCA_948208565.1 Hura crepitans | reverse complement strand
AAGGTGTGTGATGTGTGTGGTTAGATATTAGGTGTTTTTAGGGTGCCTATGAATGTTAATAAGTATGTTGAATTGAGTAATTGGAATTGGTATAAAAAGGGTTGTCAATTGAGCATTATATTGGCATAGGAATTGTGAAGGATAATTTGGTCATTTCACATGTATTATGTATGTGAGGGACTTAAAAGAGTAGTGGTGCATAGATGTCTCCAAATGAGGCTTATAATAGGTGAATAATCATAGGCATGAAAAACTAAAATGACCAAATGAATAGTGTCAGTTGCATAAACTGACCAAATGAATAGTAAAATTGCAACAAGGATAAAATGGTAATTAATGGATATGGTTAGGACATAAAAGTGAATTTAACATGATACAAGAATGAATTTAGGTCTAAAATCAATTAATGGCCCATCAGTTAGAAGCCCACTAGATGGGTTGACCGATCAACTAGGGATAGAGCAGCTGCTACGTAGTCGGTCTCTTTGTGGGACCCACTGCCAGGTAATACAGTATAGCGGGTGCAGCCGCTTAGGTTTAATGAAAACCACTACACTACAGGGTATTAAATTTGTGGCCTTGGGGAGGTCTACGGATCTGCCTCAAGTGTCCACCACAGGCATTGATTAGTATACACTGCAGGTGTGAGAATAGTTCACGGACTATTCTCTGCCATCTGCTACAGGTACAGGCACAGGATAATGGTAGGTGCAGCTACCTAAGCCCTAAAAGTGGGCCACTGCACAAGATTTTTCCTGTTGTCTAGTGTTTTAAAGTGATGTCTATCTGTCTTGGGCCTATAAGTAATTAAATCAAAACACATTGGTTATATTTTGCTGAATCATATACATAATAAAGCTAAACTAAATGAATGGGTATTTTAGTCAAACATAGAATTGTATGAGTGTGTTCATTTCATGAATCATTGCATGTTGCATAAATGACATACTATATTTGGATTATTCCACCACTGAGTTTTATACTCAGCGTGTCGATTTTCGATGTGCAGGCTATATACAGAAGTGGAGCAAGCATCAGACCTCATCGTCAGTGTAGCTGTCCGAGTCTATTTTGGTATTGTATTTTTTCTTCTTATGGGTTGTAATAGTAATGCACTCATGTGTAGAGATCATGTGGGTTATGGACACTCACTTTCAGTAGTAGATAAATATTAATGTATGGTGAACTGCTTAATTGCATATTTATGATGTTTGAATGAGTTTAAATATGTGTTGATGGGTCTCTAACCCTATGATATATTATGATTGAGTTGTGTTGAGAATTTGATGAGATATTGGAGGACTAGAGGATCCAATGATGTTTGGTGATGGTGTATAATTTTATAGAAGTGTTCTTTTGTAGGTTTAAAAATTTGGCTAGGCAATAAAGCAGCCGTTATACTACCCGTTTATTTTAAAATGTCCGGTAATGCCTGAGGGTGACATGAATAGTTCACAAAATTACAGTAGTTTAGATTAGAAAGGGAATAGGGCGTGACAATTCATGTTAATCCCAATAAGATTGAAGCAGTTATGGAGTGGAAGCCATCCACAAATACTATAAAGTTTGGGAGTTTCCTCGATTTGGCTAGGTATTATAGATAGTTTGTCAAGGGTTTCTCTTTCATAACAACACCTATAACTCGTGTGTTAAGCAAGGATGTTAAGTTTGTCTAGGATGATAGATGTCAAGAGAGTTTTAACAAACTTAAAGTGATGTTGATAGAGGCACTGATTCTTATTTAGCCAATTTCAAGGAAGGACTTCACCATTTACAATGATGCATCTCACAATGGGTTAAGGTGTTATCTAATGCAAGATGGTAGAATTATTACCTATGCTTTGAGATAGTTAAAGCCACATGAGAAAAACTACCCTACTTATGATTTAGAGCTTCTAGCTATTGTGTTTGCTCTAGATATTTAGAGATACTATCTCTATAGAGAGAAGTGTTATGTTTACATTAACCATAAGAGTCTAAAGTATCTTCCAACATAAAAAGAGCTGAACTTGAGAAAGAGGATTTGGATGGAGTTGATTAAGAATTATGACTGTTCGATTGATTATCATTCTGGAAAGGCCAATGTAGTGGTGGATGCCCTTAGTAGGAAGTTCATGGTAGCCATGAGAGCCATGAATGTTAGATTATAGCTTATGGGTGATGATGCTTTGTTAATAGAGATGCAAGTTAAGCCTAGTTTGCTACAGCAAGTCAAAGATTGTCAAAGAGATAATCATAGATTGATGAGTGTGATTAGTGCTATCCAAGAGGGGAAGCCTACTAATCAAGATTGATAGTTGTTTATACTACCGTGATAGATTATGTGTACTAGATATGGAAGAGTTGAAGAAGAAGATTTTGCAAAAAGCTCATAGTGCTCCTTATGCTATACATCCTAGTAGCATGAAGATGTATCAAAACTTGAAGTTGTCATATTGGTGGACTAGTATGAAAAAAGATGTATTAGAGTATGTGACCAAGTGCTTTACTTGTTAGCAAGTGAAGGAAGAGTATTAAGTTTTATCTAGATTGCTTCACCCTATAGCAATTCCATGATGGAAATGAGATAAAGTCATGATGGACTTTGTTGTTGGGTTATCCATGACAAGGAATAGATGTGATTTGATTCGGGTAGTAGTAGATCATTTGACCAAGATTGCTAATTTCATTCTAATTGTGGACAACTCTTTAGAGAAGCTAGTAGAGCTATATATTGATGAGATTGTTAGATTGCATAGAGTGTTATCTTCTATTATATTAGATCGAGATCTAAGGTTCATGTCAAGGCTTTAGAAGAAACTTCATAATGCCTTGGGGTACTTGAATAAGTTTTAGTATGGCATTTCATCCTTAGACTAATAGATAGCCAGAGAGAGTCATTCAAGTCTTTGAAGATATACTGAGGAGTTATGCTTTCGAGTTCAAAGGAAGTTAGGATCGTTATTTGTCTTTAGCTGGGTTTGCCTATAACAATAGACATCAAGCGAGCTTAGGTATGGCTTTTTATAAGGCATTATATGGAAGGAAGTTTAAAACTCCTTTATGTTGGAATGAGCTCAGTGAGACAAAGCTCATAGGACTAGATTTGATCAGAGATACAGAGGAAAAGGTAAAGATCATTAGAGAAAGGTTAAAAGTAGCTTTAACATATAAAAGTCGTATGCTAATTTAAGGAGAAAGGATATTCAGTATGAGGTGGGAGACAAAGTGTTTCTCAAGGTTTTACCTTGGTTTTGTGATTTAGAAAGAAAGAAAAGTTGCGTCCTAGGTTTGTTAGGCCATACAAAGTAATAGAATGTGTAAGACTAATAGCCTATAGACTAGCTTTGCCTTCTAAACTCCAATGGATCCATGATGTCTTCCACATATCCATACTTTGAAAATGCAAATTGAATCTCTTTGGAAGAGGTAAAGATTTGTCCAAATTTATCTTCTGTAGAAGAACCTATAAGGATTTTAGATAGGGAAGTGAAAGAGCTTCAGAATAAGATCGTACCTTTAGTAAAAGTTCTTTAGAAACTCCATGGAATGGAAGAAGCTACATGGGAAATAAAAGCTCAAATGAGAGAGCAGTATCCTTAATTGTTTGAGCCAGGTAATGATGAGGATGACATTTCTTTTAAGAGGGGAAGAAATGTAACACCCAAAAAAATCTCGGTGTTATGAATAGTACTTCCCGGGATGTGAATAATGTTTTCCTAAGGCTAAGGGCACTTATTTTACTAAATGGAAGTATTAATCATAACATAATTTTAGGTGAAATTTGAAGACAAAAGGAAGTCATTGAAGTGGTTAAAAATGATAGTTAAATTTCATGGTAGTCTCATATGAATAGTGACCTCATTTTAGTTAAATCATAAAATGTTTAAAAAGTTACCAAGAAAATTCTAGGATTAATACAATTTGATATTTAAAAATTTTAATTAGCCTATTGGCACTTGAATTGGAATTTTTAGATGTCAAGAAGTATTTTTATGAAAATTGGGTATAATAAGAAGTAGCAATTTTATTTGCTTTTTCTCATTTTTGATCTTTAATTTTTAGAGGTTTGTGGGGGCTTAAATTAATTAAATTTTTGCATATTTAATTGAGATTAAATTAAGGTTAAAAAAGAAGAAAAAACTGAAGAAAGAGAGGAGAAAAAAATTAAATAGATTTCTTTTAACAAGTATAAAAAGGTTAAAATGGCTTATTTTTTTGTCAAACATTAAATAGTTCCTTCCTTTCCCCTTCTTCTCTTGACCGACGACACCCCATGGAGGAGCTCCTCCATTTTTTTATTTATTCTCCTTTATTTGGCCTCTATATACTTTGATCAACTAAAAGATACATGCCTCTAAGACCTTTAGATGCTAATTCAAGCTAGAAATTTGAAGAAAACTAAAAAAATTGTTGTGACACCCTTACCAGATTTTCGAAGAAACCTAATAAGTGGTGCACTTCCCATAGGTCACCCATCCTAAAATTTTTCTAGACCTATATTCATTTAACACTTACAAATTATTTATTATCTAGACGAATATTGCCTAGATTCTCATCTATCACTTACACATTATTATTTTAGGTACATTTAACCTAAAAATCCAATTGACAACTATTATAGATTTTATAGAGGTTTGGGCAGCACAAAGGCTACCTAGGTGACATTTAGAAAATTTTGACGAGTGAAAAAAACTTCTAATAACCTCAATTACATCACGTATCACCCTCTAGACCCTTTTGGTCCTCTATTATCATTAAATATATCATAAAAAAAATTCAAACTTCATATAGGGCCTCAAGCCCAAAAACATCAAAATCAAGTAGAAATTAAATATTTAGATAAAGGGCCTTATTTATACATCACTAATTTCACTTATAATCATGGACACTAACAACTTCTAAGCTGGTTGTACCTATAACCTATAGTATTTACATAAGTGTCTAATAAAACCATTAAAAGTATAAAATCTTATACCCTTCAATACCTATACTACTACACTGCATAAAATACAAGGTTGGATTGCTACTTGCTTACAAAATATATTGGTATGTTGAGTATGAAACTCAGTGGTGAATTTAATATAATAAAAACATGTCAATGCAAGCATACATATGAATTAGACATGCCATGGATACATGAATGCAATATATAATAGCCATGTTATAGAATAATATTATTTTATTAACAAGTCTCATGATTCAATTATTTAGACTTATGCCATTCTTGTACTGTCATTAATTTAATTGTTAATGTTAGATGTCATTAGGTGAAATATTTAGTTTATTAAGTAGGCCCGATTATATAGATTGCACTTTCAGACACTAAACCAAGAGGGAACTTAAAGTGCACAATGGCTCTACATTCTAGACCTCGGGCTCTGCACTAGCCCTAGTGCAATGGCCCATCTTATAGACCTCAATCGCCACACCGGTCTTGTCTGATAAACAGATAATAATATCAACAACATAGTGCAGTAGCCCATCTTATGGACCCCGACCATTGCATTGGCTTAGTCTAATAGATAGACAAATATTGCCATCATAATATAATGCAGCGGGCCATCTTTTAGGCCCCACTGCTGCACCAGCTTGGTCTGATAAACAAACAATTATCTAGCAGCTAAAATCCCTAGTTAACTAGTTAACCCATCTAGTAGGTATCTAACTAATGGGTTAACTATCTTTAATTTGCATTTATTTTCTTACTGATCATCATCTTAAATTATTGTCAATTGATTGACAGATAGTTATTATTTATTTCCCACAGTCAAATTTTATCTGGACAGTTATAAGTTTATATTTATTCCTACCGAACAATTACGAATAATTTACCAAAGACAGTTTTAGGACTTTTTGCTTAGGCATTTATAAGTCCATTTTTTTGCTCATTTTATGTCACCATCCAAGTCCATTTATAGGTCCATTATAAATCCCAATTATGTGTCATTCTCATATGTACACTTTACAGGATAGTTACAGTCCACTTTTTATTTTCAATACATTGTTATAGGCCATATGCCATTATCACTAGGTTTCATACCATTCCATGTCATACATCACATGTTCATTATGTCATGCCATTTATGCACATCACACATCATGACATACTATACTTACCATACCTATTATGGCATCCATACCTCTCAGCCATTGCTTGCTTATAATCATACACATGTATTTTCCATATCTCATCACACAAATGTCATATACTATAATTTTAGGATGCACACTCATGCACACATAACATACTATGCATGCCATACCATGAAACACGACACACATGCCTTAGCCATAACATGTTCACACACATATATGTATTTTCTCAACAAATTCACTACATACACATCTATTTCCATGCTAATCATACTATTTCCCATTAAATAAATCATACATACATACCACACACATTACTTACATGCGAAGGTACCTTAATAAACCTCTCAATCATACCTAGTACTATCCATATTCATGTACACATACCTATTATTCATTCCCATCTCATACACATCATATGTCATAATATCCACCACATACACATGTCATATCAACCATCCCCATGCCGTGACACTTAAGCTATACCTCTCAGCCAAAATGAGATTATAGCCTTACACCTATTTTCTTCACCACTTTAATATACAAACCATCAAAATCGTGTATCACCAACATCAGATTAGGCCTGCAATAATAATTCCCACACAATACATGCTCCAATTAGAACTTTCATAGGCATGTGTAAGACCATTCACATTCAAAGACAACATTGCATGCTTTTATTTAATCAATTTCACATATACATGCACTCTTTAAGGCTTCTCTAACACTTTAGAATAGCTAATTCCTTGTTGAACATCATTCCATCTATGGCCTACATACATACCCATCTAGCTTAGAAAATTAATGAAAAATCCTACAAGCCTCAAATTGAAAATCTAAAAGAATAGGTAGTCTTAGAATAATGAAATCCCCCTAGGAATAAAAAAAATGAAAGAACACACTTACACTAAGTATTGAAATTCTTGCCACCCTTTACGTACATTAGGCTTTGGTGAATTTTCTTGGCTTTTATGATTGCCTATGGTGTCCCAAGCCTTTAAGGATTAATTTTTACTTAATTAATGTCATTTTTAGTGGTATTATTTGTGGGAATAGAGCTTGAATTGAAGCAAAAATGGAGGATTCAAGAGGGAGATGGCATCAGCTAGCTTGGGAAAGAAAGTGAGGGAGAAAGGTGATGTGCCACTTATTGGCCCTCTTACTTAGCATTCACTATTTATAGTGGGGTTGGGGTGGCTTAAGTGGTGACACGTGTCACCCGAGCACCCAAAAAATCTTAATTTTCCTTAGGATCTTTGAGAAATTTTAAAAATCACTCAAGCCTCAAAAAAATTGTCATGTTTATTCTAAAAATCCTCAATTGGGCTCATTTATAGGCTCATAAAATTTCACGATGAAATTCCATCTACAAGTTAAATAATTCCTCAAAAAATCCTAAAATTCTCAAAAATTCTAAAAATATACTAAATGACCTTAGAAAATTAAAATTCCTTCAGCAATGGCCTCGGTGGAATTTTTAACCTTTAGGGCATCATATTTTCAGGTCTTTTAGGGGTATGTCCTTGGTCATTCTTAGCCCAAGTCCATTTGAGCTTATGGCCCACTAGATTTTGGCCTAAAATAATTTATTAGTTTTGCTAAATTTTTAAATTAAGTCTTTTTCATCATTTTATGGCCAATCAATGTTTCATGAATAGTATGCCCTTTATCGGGCCTCATGGAGGTGATCCGGCACTTCAGGCACCCTTTTTGAGCCTCGAATTATGAGCATCATAATTCTTCCCCTCTTAAGAAATTTTGTCCTCAAAATTACCTGGTGTAAATAAATGTGTGTACTAAGCCTTCATATGCTCTTCGACTTCCCATGCAGCCTCTTCCATGTTGTGATGTTTCCATAACACTTTAACTAGTGGTATAGCTTTATTTCTCAATTGCTTGGCTTCCTTAACTAGGATTTGTACTAATTCTTCTTCATAGCTCAGATTTGGCTAGACTTCAATCTTTCTCTAATAAGCTTGACTTTATCATCCACATCTTTATTCAAAATAATTACCAAAATCTTACTTTCACCAACTCCACTCTAACACAGAGGAGTTCTACACCTTTTGCCATACATTGCCTCATAAGGCGCCATGCCTAAATTGGCTTGATAACTATTATTGTATGGAAATTTAGCTAAGGGCAAGTATTAGTCCTAACTGCCTTTAAACTCAATAGCATAGCTATGTAGCATATCCTCAAACACTTGTATCACCCTTTCTGATTATTTGTCTATCTGAGGGTGGAAAGCTGTACTGTAAGTTAATCTAGTATCTAAAGCTTTATGTAACTTCTAAAACTTAGAAGTGAACTTGGGGTCTCTATTAGAAATAATAGCCATTGGCACCCCATAGAGTCTCACAATCTCATCTATATATAGTTTTGCTAGTTTCTCTAGGGAATAGTCAATTCTAATAGGGATAAAATGTGCTATCTTGGTCATTCTATCTATAATTACCCACACAAGATCACATTTTGCCTCTGTTCATAGGTAGTCCCATTACAACATCCATTTTAACCTTTTTTGATTTCCATTATGGTATTGCTATAGGATGCAGCAATCTAGAAGGAACTTGATGTTTAGCTTTTACCTACTGACATGTCATACATTTAGCCATGTATTTTTCTATACAACCAGTAATAGGGGTTTCAAGTCCAAATACATCTTCATACTGCCTAGGTGCATAAAATAAGGAGCTTTATATGCCTCATTCAGTATTTATATCTTTAGGTCATCTGTACTAGGTATACACCACCTGCCATGGTAATATAGATATCTATCATCACTAAGTTCAAATCTTGTTGCCTTTCTCTCTTTGACTTTATTTATAATCTATACAAACTGTTCATCATGTGTCTAGGCCTTCTTCACCTACTATTTGAAGTCAGGTTTAATTTGTAATTCTGCTTGGATGGCATCTTCCTCTGTATACCCCAATCTAACATTCATACCTCTCAATATCACTATGAACTTTCTGCTCAATGCATCTGCAACAACATTGGCCTTTTTTAGTGGTAATCTATCAAACAATTATAATCTTTTATCAATTTTAGCCACCTTTATTACCTCAAGTTCAACTCTTTCTGGGTGAGGAGGTATTTTAAACTCTTGTAATTAGTGTAAATATAGCATTTCTCACCATCAAGGTAATGCCTCTAGATTTTCAGTGCAAAAACACTATTGGCTAACTCCAAATCATAAGTAGGGTAGTTCCTCTCCTATGGCTTTAGCTATCTCGAAGCATAAGCTATTACTTTTCCATTTTGCATCATCATGCAACCTAGTCCCTTGAGTGAAGTATCTCTATACACAATAAGATCCTTTATTGATTCAAGTTGAATCAGGATAGGAATTTTTATCAGTATTTTTTTTATCTTATCAAAACTTTTTTGACATTTTGCATCGTATTCAAATTTCACATTCATTCTAATTAACCTTGTCATAGGTGTTGCAATCATGGAAAACCTTTTCACAAACCTTTTGTAATACCCAGCCAATTCTAAGAAACTCTATATTTCTCTCACATTTCTTAGAGGTTCCCATTCTAACATTGCTTTAACCTTGCTAGGGTTGACCTTGATACCCTTTGCTAACACTATATAACCTAGGAAAGCCACTTCATTTAACTAGAATTCACACTTACTTAATTTGGTATACAAGTGTTTCTCTCTCAGAGTATGTAGTACAATAATGAGATGCTGTTCATGTTCTTCTCTAGTCTTGGAGTACACCAAAATGTCATCAATGAATACTACTATAAACTGATCTAGGTATGGTTGAAACATCCTATTCATTAGGTCCATAAAAGTTTTTAGGGCATTAGTGAGTCTAAACAGTATTGCAAAGAACTCATAATGTTTGTATCTAGTCTTGAAAGCATTTTTAGAAATATCAACCTCTTTAATCCATAGATGATGATATCTTGACCTCAAATCTATCTTGGAAAAGACAATGGCACGTCGAAGCTAGTAAAAAAGATAATCAATTCTGGGTAGAGGGTATTTATTCTTTATTGTCACTTTAGTCAACTCTCTGTAATCAATACACAACTGGAGCAACCCATCTTTCTTCTTCACATAGAACACAAGTGCTCCCCAAGGTGAAGTACTAAGTCTAATGAAACCCTTATCTAACAAGTTTTGTAACTACACCTTCAGTTCCTTCAATTTAGCAGGTGCCATTCTGTAGGGAATAATAGATACGAGAGAGGTATTAGGATACACTTCAATTTCAAAGTCAAGTTCTATAGAGGTAATCCTAGCAACTGATCAGGAAACACATCAAGAAATTCAAAAACTACTAAAATCTATTCAAGGCTAGGAGTGAAAGTATTAGTGTTAATGGCATATGCTAGATAGGCTTTTACAAATGAGTTTTCTTACTATAATCATTGAGATGAGATTATTCAGAAAGCTTATCTCACCCACAATTGTCACTTCCTGTCCTTCTATAGTCTAGAGGGTCAGCTTCTTATGTTTACAATCAACTATAGCCTAACCAATCCATTCTCAAGATAACATCAAAATTATGAAAGGGCAGTTCAATCATATCAATAGGAAGTAATTGTTTATAAATCACCAATAGACAATGTCTATATACTTTGTTCATAGTCACACTCTATTCAATAGGATTACTGACTTGAAAATTTAGGCGTACATGTTTTGGTTCTAATCTTTTATTATGTATTTGTGTAGTGTATATATAAGAATGAGTAGATCCTAGTTCTATTAATGCTAAAACTGGAACATCAAATAAATAAAAAGTACCAGTAATGACATCTAAAGCTTCTACTTCTTTTTGAGCCTTCATTGTATACTTTCTAGCTGGTGCATGGGCTTCTGACCTTATCCCCTAGCTATTGCTAGGCTAATCACCTTTAGCTTGTCTTTGCACCCTACTCTAAGGTGCTGCTGATGTCTGTGTATGAGGAGCCTCTATTTGTCTCTAGGGACAATTTCTTCTAAAGTGATCTCTGGTATCACAGGAAAAACATTATTATACCATTGCTTGTTTACACTGCCCTTAGTGCCTTCAATTACGCGTGCCATAAGTCAGAGGTGTGTTTTTAGGCCCTGTTACTGGAGCATTGGTAGTTGGCTATAGTAGTCTAGGTCTAGATATTAAAGCTTGCCCAGATCTTTTATGATTGACGTGGTCTATGTGTCTGATACCCTAGATGAGACTAAGTTTCTCTTTGCCTTTTATTGGCACTTGGGGCTGAAATGGATTGTCCTATAGTGAACTATCTCTTTCTATGGAAAACCTCTCTTCTCTTGCACCATTTCCTCCATTTCATATGCAGTTGACACCATAGTAGAGGAATCTTTGATATTTATAGAGGATATCTATATTCTCAACTCTACATTGATGCCTTTTTCAAACCTTTTTAATTTTTCTTCCTTAGTAAGAATAAATTCCTTTGCATATCTACTGAGTCTAGCAAAGTCTTTCTCATACTTAGACACTGATCTCCCACCCTATTTAAACTCAAAAAACTCCTGTCTCTTTTTATCTTTATATGTTTTAAGTATATATCTCTTTTTGAATTCCTTCTAGAAAAACTCCCAAGTAAGGTCTGCTAGTGTTTTTCTCTTTTTAATAGTGTCCCACCCATGGAATGCCTCTTCTTACAAAAAAGAAGTAGTATACTTCAAACTCTCTTTCTCTATACACTCTAGTTGTTTGAGTATCCTCAATGTCCTCTCTAGCCAGTATTCTGCTTTTGATGTATCATCTTCTCTAGCTCTTAGGAAGTTTGCAGCCCTTATTTTCTTTACTCTCTAAGTATGTCTTTTGTAATGCAACTAGGGTAGAGGTAGAGGAGGAACTAGAATTGTTGAAAGAGGTGGTACTGTTGCTGTGGTATGTATGAGTATATCCACTGTCCATTGTAATAGCACTAGGGATACCTGGGTCTGTTGCTATGTCTAATGTTGTGGCTAGTGTGTAGCATCATTAAGCTCAAGCATGGCTACACTACTTGCTCCCTTTATAGTGGTAGGAGTATAACTGGCTACTTCCTCTCCCTATTCTTCTGACGCTTTGATTAATCCTTAAAAAAATAGAACCTATCAGCCTCATTGCATTGAAGCATATCAAAATTAATGATTCCTAAACACTGGTACTTATGTAAAACACCTAGGAACATTTAACCTATGCTCTGATACCACTCAATATACACCTTTTACTAGATTTTTGAAGAAACTCGATAGGTGATGCACTTCACACTAGGTCACCCATCCTAAAATTTCTCCAGACTCGTATTCACTTAACACTTATAGATTATTTATTATCTTGACAAATATTGCCTAAATTCTCATCTATCACTTACACATTATTGTTCTAGGAACATTTAACCTAAAAATCCAATTGATAGCTATTATAGATTTTACAGAGGTTTGGGCAGCACAACGGCTACCTGGGTGACATTCTAAAAATTTTGACTTGTGAAAAACACTTATAATAACCTCAATTACATCATCTATCACCCTCTAGACCCTTCTACTCCTCCAATATCATCAATTATATCATTAACAAACATTCAAACTTCACATAAGGCCTCAGGTCCAAAAACATCAGAATCAAATAGAAATTAAATATTCAGATAAAAGGCCTTATTTATACATCACTGATTTCACTTATAATCATAGACACTAATAACTTCTAAGCTAGTTGGACTTGTAGCATACATTATTTACACGAATGCCTACTAAAACCATTAAATGTATAAAATCTTATACCCTTTAGTGCCTCTATTACAACACCATGCAAAACTCGAGGCTATACTACTACCTGCACCCTAAAATACTAGTACACTAAGTATGAAACTCAAGGGTGAATTTAATGTAATTAAAACATGTCAATGAGAGCATACATATGAATCAAACATGCCATGGATGCATGAATGCAATATATAATAGCCATGTTATAGAATAATATTATTTTATTAACTAGTCTCATGATTTTCGTTATTTACACTTATGCCATTCCTATATTGTTATTAATTTAAGTGTTACTTTTAGCTATCATCAAGTCAAATATTCAATTTATTAAGTAGGCCTAACTAGATAAACTACACTTTTAGACATTGGACCAATAGGGAACTAAAATTATACAGTGGCCCTATATTATCAACCTCGGGCTTTGCACCAGCCTTACTGCAATGGCCCATCTTGTTGATCCCAATTGCCATACTGGCCTGGTATGACAAATAAATAATAATATTAACAATATAGTGTAGTGCCCCATCTTATGGACCTCGACCGTTACACCGGCCTAGCCTAATGGATAGACAAATGTCATCATCATCACATAGTGTAGTGGCCTATCTTGTGGGCCCTGACTGCTACACCAGCTTGGTCTAATAAATAGATAATTATCTAGCAGCTATAATCCCTAGTTAACCGGTCAACCCATCTAGTGGACATTTAACTAATGTGCCAATTGTCTTTAATTTGAATTTATTTTCTTGCTGATCATCATTTTAAATTATTGTCAATTGACTGATAGATAGTTATTATTTATTTTCCACAGTTAAATCTTATCTGGATTGTTATAGGTCCATATTTATTCCTATTGGATAATTATGGGTCATTAACAAAAGATAGTTTTAGGTCTTTTTGCCTAGGCATTTACAAGTCCATTTTTTTTTATCATTTTATATCACCATCCAATTCTATTTATAGGTCTATTATAAATCCCAATTATGTGTCATTCTCATATGTACACTTTACAGGATAGTTACGGGCCACTTTCTATTTTCAATACACTATTATAAGTCATATGCCATTATCATTGGGCACTATTTCTTGCTATTCATGTCATACATCACATGTTCATTATATTATGCCATTTATGCACATCACACATCATGACATACCATACTTACCATACCTACCATGGCATACATACCTCTCGGCCATTACTTGCCTATAATCATACATATGAATTTTCCATATCTCATTACACATATACATCATTTACCATAATTCTAGCATGCACACATATGGACACATAACATACCATGCATGCCATGCCATGACAAACCATACACATGCCTCCACCATACCATGTTCACACTCATACATGCATTTTCTCATCAAATTCACTACATACACATTTATTACCATGCCAACCATATTATTTCCCATTACATACATCATACATACATACCACACACATTACTTACATGCCAAGGTACTATAATAAACCTCTCAGCCATACCTAATACTATCCATATTCATGCATATTCTCATCACGTACACACACTTGTTATTCATTCCCATGTTATACACATCATATGTCATAATATCCACTAAATACAAATGTCATATCAACCATTCCTATGTTGTGACCCCTAAGCTATACCTCTTAGCCAAAATGAGATTATAGCCTTACACCCATTTTCTTCACCACTTCAACATACAAACCATTAAAATCATGCTTCACCAATATAATCAATAATTCCCACACAATATATGTTCTAATTAGATCTTTTATTGGCATGTACAAAACCATTCACATTCAAAGACAACATGGCATGCTTTTATTCAATCAAATTCACATACATATGCACACTTCAAGGCTCTTCCCACACTTTAGAATAGCTAATTCCTTAGTTGATCGTCATTCCCTTCATAGTCTATATACACACCCATCTAACTTAGAAAATTCATGAAAAATCCTACAAGACTCAAATTGAAAATATAAAAGCATAGGTAGTTTTAGAATGATGAAACCCCCTTAGAAATAAAATAAAAAAAATGAAAGAACACACTTACTCCAAGTTTTGAAATTCTTGCCACCCTTTATGTACACTAGGCTTTTGGTGAATTTTCTTAGCTTCTATGATTGCGTATGGTGTCCTAAGCCTTCAAGGATTAATTTTTACCTAATTAATGTGATTTTTGGTGGAATTATTGGTAGGAATAAAGCTTGAATTGAAACAAAAATGAAGGATTTAAGAACGAGATGGTATCGACCAGCTTGGGGAAGAAAGTGAGGGAGAAAGGTAAGGTGTCACTTGGTGGCCCTCCCACTTAGTATCCACCATTTATAGTGGGGCTAGGGTGGCTCGGGTTATGACACGTGTCACTTGAGCACCAAGAAAATCTCAATTTTTCTTGAGAAATTTTAAAAATCACTCAGGCCTAAAAAAATTGTTATGTTTATTCTAAAAATCCCTCGATTGGGCTCTTTTATAGGCTCATAAAATTTCTCGATGAAATTCCATCGGCAAGTCAATTAAATAATTCCTCAAAAAATCCTAAAATTACCAAAAATTTTGAAAAATTACTAAACAACCTCAAAAAATTACAATTCTTTCACCAGTAACCTCAATGGAATTTTGAACCTTCAAGGCTTGGTATTTTCAGGTCTGTTCGAGCACGTCCACAGTTATTCTCCACCCAAGTCCATCTGAGCTTATGGCCACTAGATTTTGGCCTAAAATAATTTATTGGTTCTGCTAAATTTTTAAATTAAGTCTTTTTCATCATTTTATGGCCAGTTAAAGTTTCATGACCAGTACGCACCTTCTTAAGCCTCGTGGAGGTGATCCGACAATCTGGGCACCCTTTTTGAGCCTCAGGGGTACTATTCATAGAGCCTTGACTTATAGCATCACAATTGCTCAGTTTTTATACTTGATAAATAGTAACCATCTACAGTTTGGGTAAGATTTTTGAAATTTAGTATTTTTCTAGCATTTTTATAGTGCCCAAGAGCATATTTTTCAAGTCAGATTGAATTGTGATTGCTTCTATGATTTTATACGATTTTTATGAAATTTTTCCTATTATGAGTATAGTAGAACTTAAGAAATTTTGAGACAAAGGGAAAAGCAAGGCATAGATAGTCCTTGAGGGTGTATTACAATCCTCTTAATATGTGTAATTAAACTAATTTGTGCTTGTTTGGTATATGCCATAAAAGAACATATTATGTAAAAATATGTAATTATGAGAAAAATGTCTAATTAAGAGCATTAATGGCATTAACAATATTAATTGGTGTTTTTGATGTTCATTATTGTAATTGAATTGATATAAATGTATATGGATGTGTATAATGTGTGATGTACATAATGAATGTACATTGTGTAAGTTATTCATGATTGTGTGTAATTGAATAAATATGCTCATTAATGGATTTATTTATGTTAATTAGCATTTAGGATGTGTGATGATGCATTTAAAATGGATTGAATGTAGGTGAATGATGTGGGAGCTATGTTATGGTCATAATGCATGTGTATAGATTATGAAAGTGGTGTATGTTTATGTGTAATTGATGAATTATGCAAGTATATGACCTAAACACATGATCTATGATTTGTTAGATATACATTTAGTAATTTTATAAGTTTGAAATGGATAGGTGTCTTGCAAATGCATGTAAAGACGAATGAACAAAAATGCATACATGTGTTTGTATGTCTTAATAATGCATGCTAGACAGGTTATATGCTCATATGTGGTTCCATACACATGAATGGACATAAATTGAGTTATGTAAGATGAATGTATGATTGATAATGAGGTATGAAGGCTTGGTGGCTGAATGGCCCTTGATGTATATATGATTATGTATGCTTGACAATTTGATATGTTATGGAAATATACGAACAAATGATGACAATAAGCATGAGTATGTGATACATGATGTATGTTATGGATAAATGCATGTACAAGTGTGTTCATAATGCTATGATCTAAGGACATGTAAATGAATGAATCTTGATTTTTATCCATGTTATGGGTTGGTCGAATGGCCTATTTTTATGCACATGTTTGTAAGGTCTATATAATGCATGAATTAGAGAATGCATGTCACATTTTTGATATAAATGGTTATGTATATGGCAAAATCATGATGTAATGTGATTATAATGCATATTAAGAATAAGTAAGATGATATAGCCATAATATGTTTGAGACATATTATGTGTATATGTAAGGTGTTACATTATCATGTGTTGCCATGATGCATTTTATGATGAGTTTAAAGCGTAATGCATCTTCAATGAGCTTTATGCTATAATGTGAATGAATATTGCAATTCTATGACATAAAGAAATGCATGATGCTTATGAGAGGAAATATAATGCTATTTGTAATGCTCATGTTTCGAGGCTCTATGAATAGTGCCACTGGGTCCGGGAAGTATGCCCGAGGTGCCGAGTCACTTGCATGTAAACTAAGGTAGTGACACTGGTCATGAAACTTCAAGGGGCTTTAATTTCCTGAAAAAGGCAAATTTTAAAAATTTAGTAGAACCAATAATTCATTTCAGACTGTAGGCTACTCCTCTAGGCAATAAAAATTTTTTTAGCCAGGAATGACTTAGGATATGCCTGGATAGACCCGAAAATATCAGACCCTAAAGCTCAATAATTCCACTTAGTTCATTAGTGAAAGAATTTTGGGATTCTGAGGTCATTTACAAATTCTAGTAATTTTTAAGGTTAGCACGCAAATTAAGGTAATTTAAAAACTACCCTATCGATGGTATTGGGTTGCAAAAATTTATAAGCATGTGGAGGGGATTAAAATATGAATTTTAAAATAACCGGTGCAATTTTTTGAGGTTCATGTGAATTTTAGTGAATTTTTGAAGTTTGCTAAAAAATCAAGACATTTCGAGATGGCTTGGGTGGCTATGGGATCCACCCACACTTGGCCATTTGACTTAAGGCCTATGTAAGTGGCAAAGGTGGGTAACAAGTGGACTTTTCCACGTAACCAAAAAAGAAATTTCTCCTTTTGGCTGTAAGCAAAATCGATGCCACCCTTAACTTCCCCTCTTATTTTCATCATCTTCTCCACACCAATTCTAGAGTTTCTGCTCACCTAAAATCAATTTGATGTGTTAGGGAGCTAAAGGAAGAAAAAGCATAGAAAAACGAGTCTTCAAGGATAAATTAAAAATCTCTAAAGTTTCATGGATAGAAGCTATCTAGCAAGTAGCTAAAATGAGCTCCCTTGTGTTTTCTTGGGTTTTCTCTTGAATTTTCTTGCTAGAATTGGGTGTTTAAGATGCCTAACATTTTTGGGGATGGATTTTGATGGCTTTTGAGGTGAATTGAAGCAAAAAGAAGCTTGAAGAAAGGAGAAGAAGTGGACTGTGGTAGGTTAGAAGTGTGTTTTTGAGAGGCTTGAAGTGTGGACTTCTCATTCCTTGAGTGTGAGGTAAGTGAATTCAACCATTCAATTCATGCCCTTCAATTTCAGTAGTTGTTCTTTAGGTTCAAGAATGGTTTAAGTTCACAAATTAGCTTGGATAGGTATTTTCATTGAATGATTGTAGTTTATGGCATGATGGAATGTGAATGGTATGGTTACTTGATGAAAAGAATCAATATTAGTGTTAAACTCTAAATTGGCAGAGAGGTGTTCATAGTGGTTAATGTATGTTAATGAAGTTTGATATATGTTTAAGGTACTTGGGGTATAAACTGATGGTTTTGGTGTTAGTGTGCAATAGGAATTTCTTATAAATGAATGGGAAATTGCATGTTGGCATGAAGTGAGTGAGTGGTCGAGAGCTTGCTTCTAGCTTGGTAATGTGTATGGCATGATGTGGTGATTCTAATTAGTGTTTGATGTTAAACTATATGTATATTAGGCCTATGATGCATGAATAATTGATATGGCATGTAATAAGTTTGAATAATGTATGAAGGCATGGAAGGCTAGTGGTGGTTGAGTCATATAATAGGCTTTTGCTACCTTAAATGTCATGAAAATATAAAGGCATATGTGTAAGTGTATTTAGGGTATGGATAAATGGATAAGTGTGTGATGAACCCCATGAGAATGCATGATTAGGGGTATTAGCTAGTTGTACCCGAGAGCTAACTCATTAAAAATGGCATGAAAAAGGGGATAACGTATGTACCATGTTATTTGTACTAAAGCATGAATAGCTAAATTATTGTTGGCATGAATATAGCTAATATATACTTTAAAATGGCATAAAATCTAGTCAAGAAGTGACATAAAAAATCATTTGAAAATGACCTTAAAACTTGTCTAGCAATTAAGTATAAAAAGTGGCTTATAACTTTGCCTATAAGGATTATGGTTTGTAAATGAAAAATATGTTCATATTGTGTGCCTTTAAGGGCCATGTCTTGTAATGGAATGTAAAGGCATTTTGAGCTATACTTTAGCCTTGTAAATGGCTTATGATTTATTGGCTTAAGGCCTATAAACTTGATGTGAATAGTGTTGAAAACAACACTAAAAAATAAGGTGAAATGAACCTAGGGAACCTAGTGAAAGCTTGCCACAATGACCTGTAACTATCCAAAAATGACCCTTACTTGAACCAATAATATCACTGGATAGTAAATGGCATAAAATTGTAAAATACTTATGAGATAATGTTTAGCATAATATATCATAATTATTGGCAACTACACCTTTAGATATATTTCCTGATAACTCACCTGATACAGCTTATTTGTGGCCATACTAAATCGGGCTAAATTTCAATAGTGCCATAAAAATTATAACTATGTATTTTTTACTTGAAAATATTATAAAAAATTAGTTAGTAAAGAAATGGACACATATTGAGGTTATATGGCCCATTAGATAGACACCCACTAGATGGGTTGACCGGTCAACTTAGGGATCCTTAGTAGCTGCTACACTATTTATTTTTTAGACAAGGCCAGTACAGCAATGTAAGTCCCTATTGGCGCCATTGTACTAGTCTATTGGATAGACAACTTTCTATCCTTTCCACTTGATGCCAATATTGATTTTTATCGGTGTAGTGGCATAGGTCCTGGAGGGTCACTGCACTAGTTTATTGGATAGACAAGTCTGCTGGGTAGACATAATCACCTTATCACTAATCTTTTAAATTATGTCAGTATAGTGGTGAAGGTCCTAGAGGACCACTGTACTAGTCTATTGGATAGACCAATCTACTGGGTAGACTACACCATGTTATTTGCACCTTTGGTGCTGGAATTTAATTAAGCCGGTGTAGCAACATAAGTTCAAAATGTAGACCACTACACTAGTTTATTTTCCCTTTATATCTAGTGTCTGTTAGTGTTGTCTATTAAGATAGGCCAGTTGAAACAATTAAACAAGATTAACATAATTTGCATGTGGCTTGAAATATAATATAAGGGTATTTTGGTAAATTTCCACTAGTAATGCTTAATGGCTTAATTTGTAAAGACTATGCATGTAATGATTAATAATGATCCTAAAACATAATTTACATGAGTTATAGTGGTTAACTAGGTAATTTACAGATAGAAACATCTTAGGGGTAGAATGGTAATTTTACATGTTAGTATTCTAAGTTAAACTTGGAAACCAGAATAAGATATGAATATGAGTTTATGCATGGATAAACTGCTGGACTTATTTTAAATGCTTGAATTCACCACTAAGTATTATATACTTAACGTACCTATTTTGGTGCGTAGGTAACAAGAATAAGGATGTAGCTTTATAAAGCATGTAATGGATTTAGAGGTCGTTTATGAGAACGTGGATAATGTACATTTGTACAGCTTTTGCACTCTATGTACTTAGGTGGGAAAATAGGCATGATGTATATAAGGGAGATAGAATGTAATTGTATATATACAGATAGACTATGTTGTAATTAATTAGTTGTTCATCCCCTTTTGTGTATGTATGACCTATGTTAATGTTTTGTGAACCTGAGGCTCTATGTGTTTTTCTTGATTGTAGCCTAAGGCCTGTGTTTGCTATTTGATAAATAATGATAATAGGTTGGTATCTGGGGGACTAGAGAGGTCCAGAAGATGTGACAATATGTTATAGAAGTGTTTGATAAGTTGAAAATTTTGGGATAGTGACCCGAGCAGTCGTTATGTTGTTGAATTTTTAGAAAATGTTTGACTATGTTAAAATCCCCTTATAATGACATGAATATGTTGGAATGAAACTAAATGAATTGTAGGAACATACATGAAGGAATTTGGAGTCAGATAGAATTGAATAGTACAGAATGAGTAAAAGTTAAATGATTAACCAATGGAGAAATCTAAGGATGGGTGACTTGGCGGGAAGTACACCATTTATTGGGTTTCTTTGGGAATTCAGTAGAGGGTGTTACACTATTTATATGTGATATACATATGTTGATATATGGCCTTAAAATGTGGTTAATTGTATGATATAATATGCTTGATAGCTAAAATAAGACTTATGTCATTTTTTCTCAGTTTAGTCATTTGTTGGCTAAACAAAAGTAATTAAAAGCTATAATAAGCTCAAATAAGATGGAGTAATTGAAAATAAACTATTAATAGCCCATAAGAAAAATAACCTAGTATGGATAGGTTGGCCGATCAACTAAGGAGTTTTATAATAGCTGTTAGGGTACTTCGGTGCCTCAATACATTTAGTCCATCCATTAAATGCTTAACCCATGGGATTATATTTTTGATCTTTGGATCCATATAGGTTTAGCTACCATGAAGGTCCAATAGGGCTACTACACATTTACATGTTGGTGCAATAGCCATTAAGGTCCTAGAGGGCCATTGCACACTTATGCTGGTGCAGTAGCCAGTAAGGTCCATAATGAGGGCCACTATACACCATGATCCCATTATCCATATTATATTCATTTCCCTCTAAAATAGGCATAATAAAACAAGTTTACATGTTACATGATAAAATAGTGAAGACATGAGTTTATATATGATGTATGATTAATGATGAGTTATGTGAATGATTTATGTCATGTCATTGCATAAATGCACATTATGGCTAATGTGTATATTATGTGGTATTATGAATGTTTATGTAGGTGTCCATTTTGTATTTTGATAAAAAGGCATAAATGCACAAGTTATTTCGATTACACCACTAAGCTATTGCTTAGCACATCATTTGTTTTGCGATGCATACGTAAAGAGACAGTTTGAGCACAAGCCTCGAGACTTTAAGATCATCAAGAGAAGGCTATTTCTTTTGGTATAATTTTTGTTTATGTATACATAATTATGTGATGTATAAGTTTGTGCACTCATATGGTGTATTATGGGGAAGCTGGTCCTAAATTGTATATAACTATAGACTTTTAGATTTCAAAGTTTGTAATTTGTTTTAAAATTTATACAAATTGTTTTTATTGTATGATATCACTTTTTGAGGTTAAAATTGATGTTTGTGTTGATACATGATGTTGGAGTGATCAGAGGATCATAGATGTTATGGAATGATTGAAAATGTTTATAGAAGTGTTGTTTTGATATACATGTTACTATTCATTTTTGGGATAGTGTCCCAGTATAGTTATTATACTGCCAAATTTTTGACATGAGGATTCTCAAAAGTAAATTGTAACTATATTTTTGAAAAGCATTTCATAATACGTATTTTCATAAATTCAATATTTACAAAAGATACTTTAAACATATATTTTATGTATAACAATTAGTTGAGTTTGGATAATGCGTTTATGTGTGGATTCCTTATTCGGGTTTGGTGATTAGACTGGGTAAGGTATGTCATAGTATTAATGGACTACTTAGGCACTTAGACACATATAGGCTCTGTGCACTCTAGACTCGAATGTCTATATAAAGACCAAACATATTAGACCTAAAGGTCACAAGTCTTCATAAGACTCAAAGGTTAAACATACGATAGGCTAGTACAACCTCTATGAACCTATAGGTCCATTTGTCAATGTATGTTCAAAGACATGAATAATAGACTTAAAGGCCAAAATGTATCATAACCCAAAGGCAAGAATAATAGACTTGAAGGCCAAAATACATCATAACTCGAAGGCTACGTAAAAACTCAAAGGTTAATACATCGTAACCCAAAGGCTACCTATGAACCTATAAGTTCACGCACTATAACTTTAAGGCTATTAAGGAACTTAAGTACCCTAGCAACTGCTATCATCTCTAGCTAACCAATTAACCTATCTGACTAGGTTGTTTACTTACATGGGCTACTAAACATTTTATTTTTAGTTTCACTTTATTAACATAGCTTAATATAGCTTTTAATTTAAATTGGTTTAGTCAATTAATGACCAAACCAAGTAAATGTATCATCTATTTATTTTAACATGCTCATATCTCATAAAAATGCCATTTTAAAGCCATATTTGGCATAAGCTTATGAAGATGAATTATGCCATTATTCTTTTATCATAAGGTACATTATGTATCCATTATTCACATAACATATCACTTATTGTCATAATGCTTTATCATCATATAACATCTCATTATGTCATATTTTACACATTATATGTCTCAAACATATTATGAACATCATGCTAGGCCATTCGGCCATACCACATACACACATGTTATAGTATTTTCTCATATTCCACATTTATTAACATATACATAATCAATGGCGTCAATTTCATTCCATACATTATTAATTCCATGCATTATATAGAAGACACACACTTATAATTGCACATAAGCCATTTATCTAAGCCATCATCCACGCACAAATATTACATTCTTTCACATTACACATAACATCTCAATTCCTCATACTCATTATCATTCATGTGTTCATGCATCTTCCATAATATATATAATATCAAGCATATATATACACATGCATACCATAAGGTCATTAAGCCTCTAAACACTAAAATGCCTCATTTAATTAAAACACACACCATATTCCATGTCTATATACACACATGCACACATTCATGGTATACAATATCCATAACATGTACATAAGAGACATATATACACATATATGTATTATGGCCATTAAGCCATAACCCTTTATACACCATCCACATGTATTTCAACCACATTAAATACATTAATGAACATCTATAAAGCCAATTAACATGATCAAATGTCATTAATGCTCATAATTAATTAATTAGACATGAACATACTTAATTACATAATATGTACATATTAGGTCATACACAATTTCACAGAATTTATTTCGATTACCTTTACTTTCAGTGTCAAAATGCACCCATAAGGACCGTCTAAACCTTTTCCTTGCCTTTACTCCACTATTTGTTAAGTTCCTCAACTATCCATAACATACTAAAACAAAAAAATCAATAACACAAACATGCTTTTGGAAACCTATGGAACCTGGGAAAATATCAAAATTTTAAAAAATTTACCCGATAAAGGTTGGGTTACTATTCACTGAACCTTAAAATCGAGCAATTCCTTTGTTTTTTTATGAAATTTGAGGTAGAATCAGGATGTAGATGTCATGGAGGCTTCCACATGAGAAATTGGGCTTATTTTTATGTGGAAGGAAGCAAAAATGGCTTCTTTGCCTTACGTAGGCATCAATTGCAAAATGGGGAAGAGGAGGATGACACTATTCCTCATTTGACCCATTTTGTCCCTTTTTATACCTTTTTTTCTTTTAATTACCCTATTTCAACGTCTAAAATGCCCTTAAAATCTAATAATTTAAACCTCAATAAACTCTAGAAACTTGTACTCAAAAGTTATGAAAAAATTGACTAAAAATGTAACTTTTTAGATCACTTGATTTTTGTAAAAATACTTTTCGATCTCTAAAAATTCCAATTCTAGCACTAATAGAGAATTTAGAATACTTTGAGTATGAAGTTGAATTAATGCTAAAAAAATTTTAGCAACTTTTGAATATTTTATGATTCAAGAACTAGGTCACTATTCATATGACACTACCGTAAAATTTAATTCTCATTTTTAGCCATCTAAACAAATTCATTTTAACTTCAAATTTCATTAAAAATTATGTTATGATTAATACTTCCATTCCATAAAATTAGTGTTATCTGACATCGAGAAATACTATTCATAACATTAGGATTTTTCGAGCATTACATATAATGCAAGGGCAAAAAGTAAAATTACAATTATAATAATACATAACATTATTGTTATCACATGAAAAAGGGGAACTTAAATGCTAAAGGCAAAGAGGCAATGAATGAAATGTTCTGCGTAAAGACCCTATAAAGATGCCTTTTATGTAGATTCATTTATAAAGGCCTTATTAACCTTCTATCTTGGGCCAAAAAGAATTTAATTATATTTATATGAGTTATGAATGACATATATTTAAAATTTGAGTCACAAATTAATTTAGGCCACCATAATGTA
>CANXYI011382120.1:0-10262 GCA_948208565.1 Hura crepitans | reverse complement strand
TTCTGAAAAAATACCAGATGACCTCGGAAAATTCTGATTCCTTTTCTAACATACGAATTAGAATTTTTGAGGTTCAGGGTATGGTATTTTTGAGACCATCCGGCTACATTCCTGGGTCTCCAACTGTCCGGGTCTCAAAATATTTTTATCTCCGATAATGAAAGTTTATGCCCTAAAAGTAATTATTGGTTCTGCTAAAAATTTTAATTCTTTCATTTTGACCCTTTTCAGGCCTGCCAAAGTTTTATGAATAATATGCCAGTCATCGGACTCGAAATGATGACCCGCACCATGGGGAACATCAATCGGGTTTCGAATGCACTGTTCATAAGACGTCGACCGGCGGTCGTTACATATCGATGTCCAAAAATTATGATTCCTTCACTATTAGACTAGTTAAAATCTTTTACCTTTATGGTATGCTATTTTCGTTCCAGTCTGGGCATATCTTGAACTTTTTCTATCATAGCTCAAACTAATGTCACTATCTAGTAGATATGAGCGTAAAAGAATTTTTCAATTCAATGGCTACTTCTAATTCTTTTGTTTTTTTGCCTTATTTTACCCTTTGAAGTTTCATGACTAGTACCCCCACTAGGTCACTTTAGTGGGGCCCACTACTCAAGAACCCTAATCATGACTCGAGAAGTACTATTCATAAAGCTAAGTTTTACGAGCATCACATCTTTCATTGAATGATTTTATGGGCACATAGAGTGATGAATGAGGGTTAATTAGGGGATGGAATAATTAAAAGAAAGAATGGAAAAAGGGTAAAAATTAGATGGCCATTGCATTAACAATGGAAAGATTTTCACCATTCGAGTTGTTGACCAAGTCAAGGGTTAATATAAGACTTATAAGAGGTCAAAATTTGATCAGTAAAAATCAATCTTCTTTTCCCTTTCTTCTCTAGTGGTCGACGGCTTCCCTATAGTCACCCTCTCCATTTCTTCTTCTTCCTCTTCCATTCTAACCCTAATTTCACACTTCTAAGCCTTCAAACCACCCTTTTCACAAACTCTGAACTACCACTAAAGCAAGAAATCAAGAAAGCTAATAGTGGAATTTTACAAAAGATAGATGAGGTTAATAGTAACCATTTTCCTAAGGAGTAAGTTTTATTTTGATTTCCTATTTTTTGAAGTATCTATTTGTGCCCAAGAACATGATTTTAATGTGGGATTTGGTTTTTGAAGTCCCTATGATTTAATATGGATTTTTCATTTTTATTATGTGACTTTATGTAGAGGGAATTTATGACATAAGCAAAGAGAGTCTTAAGCAAGGAATTATGGTGTATTTTGATCACTTAGTAGGTGTATTCAAGTTAATACATGCATTGCATAAGTGTGTTGCCTTATGAAACATGTGTATGTAATTATGTTATATATCATATTTAATGCAAGTTATTAGAAATGAATAATTTGCTATTATGTTTGATCATGAATGATGCTTAAAATTATGAGGTGATAATGATTTGGATTCTTGAGGTCTCTTTCTTGGTGAGGCAGAATACAGTCTTGAAGATGATTAGCTTGACTATGGTATAATGAACATAAGAATATACTTATGTTACTAATGGAAATGATGATGAATTCATATGTGATTTTCCTATATATGTTTATATTTAATTTTAAAGGTCGGTTATGATAATGTTAAATCCTTTATAAAGCCTTTAATAGATGATTTTGCTATAAGAGATGGCTTAATGAGGATGTAGGAACATTATGTGACATATGAGTAGTGTAGTATGCTTTAATTACTTAAATGGTAAAAATGTCATATTTTCTATGCTTAGTGTATTATGTGAAATTAATTGCTATAAATGGTATATTAACTAATATAGTAAAAGTATGTCAATCCAAACTCATAAGGTAGTTATTTTATGTACAAGTATGTATATGATGCTTAATTCAGTAATTAAGTTTCATTTATGTCATGTATGATATATAAGTGATATGTAAGATGTGAAAGTAAGTTATATAAGTAAGTAAGTCACATGTGCCATTTTATGATATTACACATAAAGTGACATAATTGAAGACTTAAATTAAAGTAGGTAAGAATGGAAAATGATAATAAGACTTTGCCCCATATGATTAGACAGCCTAGAATGGATAAGTTAATCGGTTAACTACAAAGTTTTAGTAGCTGCTAGTGTACCATTAAGTGTGAGTAAGCCTTTAGCCAAAATTGTGTAGCCTTCGAGCAAAATATTATGTCCTCTAAGCAAAATAGTATGGCCTCCGGGCAAATTAGCATGGCCTTTAGTTTGGTCTATTGTCTTTTAGGTATGGGCATAAAATGAATATTTCAACATAAATATAAGAATAATGCAATGTAAAGTAAATTTTACACATATGTTGAAGTTAGGCTTATTAATGATGTTGTGGTTAACATGTATCCATGAAAGACTATTATGCTTATTAAAAATTGTTACTTGACATTGTGCATGATTATGGTACGATATATGTATTCATATTTAGGATGTTAATTTCAATGAGAATAAGGTGGTTATATGATGTATACATGAGCATGCATATGCTAAGTTGAATACACCACTAAGTATTTACTTTATTAGCAAGTTGATCAAGAGATTATCTTTTTTGGTATATTGCTTTTCTTTTGTATAATATGTGATGTACTCATATAGTGCCATTTTTTTTTGTAATTTGCAGGTCTTTAAAATTTTATTATAACTTTATTATATAAGTGTGCATGATGATGTATGACTTGTATGATATCTCTTCTTTATGTATGCTTGATGAATATGAGTTGAAATTGGAGGGTCAGATGGACCCAGATGATAGTGTGTTATGTTGTTATATTTTAGAAGTGTTGTTTTTATGTAGGTTACTATTTGGGATAGTGGCCAGTAGAACCATTATGTTATCAAAATTTTGACACGAGAAGTATTGTAGTATAACCCAAAAAATAGTTTTCAAAAATCCATATTTTTATAACCTTGTGATTGTAAAGTATGTATCAAATTCAAATATTAAGGTTTTAAATTTATAATGTTTTTCTATAAGAGTAATTTAGATATTGATTTGTATATTGCTCCTTATTCGAGTTCAATGATCGGATTGAGTAAGGGTTATCACACCAGTACCTACCATCCCTATTGATGATGCCTCTGCCAATGTGCAGCAATCATATTTGAAGCACATGGAAGACATGGATTTTGCTTCATGCATTAAGCTATCATTTATGTCTCTTGAGCTATAGAAATAGCAAGAGTATATAGATGCTCCTACAATTATGCTTCACCTAAAAGAGTTATTTGACAAATAGAGTAGGATAAAGAGATATGAGATCTCGAAGGCCATATTCTATTGTTGGATGGTAGAGGGAACTTCAGCCACCTAGCACGAGCTAAAGATGAAATAGTGCATAGAGCATTTAACAAATCTAGGTTTCTTGATCGATGTAAATTTTAGTATAGGCTTAATTTTGCAAAATTTGCCTGATAGTTATACAAGTTTTTTTTCTTAACTATCAAATGAAAAGGATAACATCAACAATCCCTAAACTGATCAATATGCTCAATACTGATAAGGATGCTATTAAGAAATAGAATTCTAAAGTGGTCAAGGTGGTCATTTCATCTTTCTCTAAAAATAAGAAAAACAACAACTATAAAAAGAAGACAACTACTATATAAGGTGGAGTTGGCATGAAAAAGGGAAAACAAGCTATTATCGCCCTTTCAGCTATTGGAATAATGACTTCCACAGAAGGCACATGCTTCCATTGTAAAAAATATAGGAATTAGAGGTATAACTGTAAGGACTACATAGAGTCTCATGAGAAGGAGAAGCAAGGAGTTGTTTCAACTTTAGGTATTAATATGATTGAAATTAATACTAATAATGCTATTGATAACAAATCTTTAGTATTGGATACTGGATGTGCTTCTTATTTAGTTTCTTCTATGTATGAACTAAGGAGTAGTAAGAAGGTTGAAAAGGGAAATGTGGACTTATACGTAACTAATAGAGCAAGAGTTATGGCATTATATGTAAGATCATATTATCTTGTTTTTGTGACACCCCTTAGACCCAACGAAGGAATGTGCACATAAATGTGTTATCAAACTCTTATTATGATATCGCATTTTTTAAACATAATCAATTCATTCATGGCAAAACATTTAGCTTATAAAAATATTGGTTTACAATTTTTTTTTCAAAAACTAGCTACTTTCCATATTTAGAAATCCTCGTGCTGAAAATGTAGCAGCATAACGGTTGTATTGGGATACTATCCCAAATATGAATAGTATCTTGCAAAATAAAAAACACTTCTATAAACTTTTTCTCATCATTCTCAACTCTTATGATCTTATTGATCATCCCATATCCATCACAAAGCATGCAACATATATATCAACATGTAGCTAACACAGTTGAGAAATTAATTTTAAAATAAACATAGAACTTTAAAAGTTTAAAAATTAAAAATTTATTTAGTTTAGGCCCTATTCCCCATAATTACATCTATATGAGTGCTATCTATCTATAGATCATAAAAGTTAGATAAAAATATACCAAAAAGTACCAAAAGAATCTTTCTCTCTTAGAAATTTGACGATCCGAGGCTTGCTCTCCAAATTGTCACCTTACTTATTAATCGCAAAAATAGAGATGTGCTAAGCAATAGCTTAGTGGTATAATCGATATAACTTGTGTCAAATACCAATTAGGATCATACATTATTATATGAAATATAAATATTCACAATCTTACATATTATGCAACATTAATCATACTATGTACAAATGCATAAGCATGGCATAAGACATTTACATACTACATCATAAAACTCATTCATCATTAAATTATGCCATACATCATGTAAACATGTTCATTATTTATTATAGTCCATTTATTAAAGCCTATACTCAAGAAACAATAACACTATGGATAACAGAGTGTCAGTGGACCACATAGGCCCTCGAAAACACATAAGGCCCATATGTATCAGTCCTGAAGGTCAGAAAAATCATAGACCTATAGGCCATCACACATCAGAACTAAAGGTTAGAAAATAATTTTATCAATGCACATTAGAATTGAAGGTTAGAAATAAAATGTAACATGGAGGTTCACACATTACAACCTGGAGGCTACAAAGCACCACTTTACAATGCCCTAAATCAAATCCTTACATGCATATGCTAATGAACATTTTAAATTATTACACTTTAATATTAAGGGCATTACACATTTCCATGACATTAATTTGCCATAATATATGCACACGACTTATATGCCCATGCACACAATCACTGTGTCAATAAATATGTCATACACATGCTATTAAAGCTTTCATCTCATTACTTGCATGCCATATACATGATGAACATGCTATAGGCACATTAATAAAGCAATATGCCACATAAAAACTCATACCCTATTAGAATTGCACAATATCAAGCATTTAAGTGAAAAAAGAATGCATTATTGCATTACATCCCTTTTACCTCACAAATACACATAATATGTCTTAAATGCATTATGGCAAAATATAATATCATATAGGTAACCCATTAAACATAATTCATTTCATTACCTTTTCTATGCATATAAACATACATATACATTAACACATATAGCATGCATCAAAATGCCACTTACATGTTATAGGCCATTCGGCCATACCTCCATGGTAGGCCATTATGTACATTTCCTTAATATCATTTAGACCATCGCATTCCTTATGATAAAAATCATAAACTTAACCTTGCACATTATTTCATGCTCATCATAAAGCATAAACATACATAAATATTTCATAAACCATATCAAGATTCAAACATTTTACATACATAACATTACAAAGAATATTTATAATGCCGAAAGTCAAAATCTTGTGAACAGTACCGGACGGGCCTAGATGATGTTCCCCATGGTGCGGGTCATAATTTTGAGTCCGATGACTGGCATATTGGTCATAAAACTTTGACGGGCCTAAAACTAGGGAAAATGAATGAATTAAAAATTTTAGCAGAACCAATAATTTATATTAGGTCATAAAATACTGTTTTTAGAGATAAAATGATTTTGGGCCGGGATAGCCCTGAGACCGGGAAGGTGCTTGGATGGTCTAAAAAATGTCATACCTTGAACTTCAAAAATTCCATTAAGTATGGTCGTGGAGGAATTAAAATTTTCTGAGGTCAACTAGTATTTTTATGAATATTTTATTCTGACCATGAATAGTGCCAAAAAAATTAATTGTGGAATTTTAAGTTGAAATTTTGCATGCACCTTAGTCTCATTAAGTTATGAATTTTAAAACTAGAATGAGAATTTTTCGAGCAACAAGGAATATTTTAGAAAATTTTGAATGTAAAACCCGATATATGGTGAATAGTGATTTTTGCTCCCAATGGAATTTTGAGCCAAAATTTTACGTGGGCCTTAGTCTCAGTAATTGAGGATTTTTACAACTAAAAAGGGAATATTTGGACATATAAAGAATATTTTTTGAAATTTTCAAGCAAAAAGTGACTTATTATGTACATAAAGAGATTGGGCCTTATTTGGGCCAAATTGATGGATCAAGCCTAGACCACACCAGCTTTTAAATATGCAGAACCAGCCCATAGGAGTAAAAGACTTCATCTTGTTCCTCATCCTCCATTGCCGATGCCACTAAGGAAAGAAAGCCACCATTTTTTGTGCTTTCTCTCTCCAAAAATCCACCCTAAACTCACCCAAAATTGATATAAATCAAGCCTCCATCATTCAAGGATTCCAATTCTACCAAGAATTGCAAGTAAAGGAGCCAAAATTTCACAATTCACTACTTGAGTGAATAGTAACTCAAGTAAGAAAAAATATTCCAATTCCATTTTTTATTTTTAGTGTAGTTAATTTAGGCTATTTTAATGACTTCTATAGTTTTAGAATTCTTATTTATAGATAATTTTTTAGGAATTTTTCTAAGTAAATTTGGTGTATGTTAGGAGGAGAAAATCTAAAAGTGAGGGAGCAAACAATTCCAAGTCTAAGTGGTGGAGAAAAGGGTGGAAAGGCACCCTAGGTATATGGAATACCTTAATTATATTATGCCTTGCATGTGTATACAATTTGAGTTATAATACTTGTATGGAAATGGGGTATTTGGCATGTAGGCATGTTGGTTGTGTGTAATGTGAATATAAGCCTGCAATTTGGGGTAAATTAATATGAAGTGTAACAATTTAGTAAGAAATGGTATATGTGTGTGCATATGCATTGGTGGCTGAATGGTGGCCTAATTTGTGCATAATATGTGTGTTGAACAATGTGCCCATTTAAAATGTGGAAATGGTGTGTAGGAAATGTTTAAAGGATAGGAAAATTGACCCAAAAATTATAGCGTAATGTATCCAAAATTTGGACCTAATCAGAGCAATTTTATGGTGAACATTCAAGTAAATTAATGTATATAATTTAGGGAATAAAATATAAGAGTGATGAGTTAAATTGACCTTGGGATTAAGGTTTAAATGAGATAAGCAACGAGGTGTTAAAAATGAAAAATGACAAAATGAATAGTGATTTTGCGATAGTGGCAAAATCATAATTAAATGTGAGGTTTAGACCCAATATGGTAAATTGATGATAAAATAACACTGAATAGGGTTTAAATTGGTTAACGGCCCATTAGTTAGACATCCACTGGATGGGTTGACCGGTCAACTAGGGATAGAGCAGTTGCTAGGTAGTCGGTCTTTTTGGGACCTACTGCCGTGTGTTAGTGGTGTTGAGATTGTGCGATGCTCCAGCATCCTATTTGGTGTGACTGTGGATATTAGGAGTGGTTTAGGGATGGGTCCCTGCTATCCACTTCTATGTGATGCTTCACAAATATTAGGAGTGGTCTACAGATGGGTCCCTACTATAAACACCTCACCTTGACCTATGATGATAGCCAGAGATGAACTCTCAAGCATAACACAAAAAGTCAATCAAGATATAGGTCCGCACGGACTTACTACCTGAGTCCGCATGAACTAACTATAGAAATAAGCTAGAGCTCAGCCCATAAAAACCACAGACCATCTACCCAAGGAACTTAGTTCCTATGGACTTGCTACCTGAGTCCGCACGGACTAACTATAGAAATAAGTCAAAACCTGGCCCGTGAATATCATAGACCATCACCCTAGAAACTTAGTCTACATGGACCTTCATGGATAAGTTCGCACAACCTTGCCATCGGGAAAAATAATCCGGATGAAAACACTGCCTGTTTAGTCTAGGAGTCAGAATCCTCAAAGGATTATGACTTTCTTCTGGATGGGAGGAGCAAGAAAACCTAGAAAAAAGTATAAATACTCCATTTTCATAAAGGGAAAGGGGTTCAAAAAACCTAGAGAGAGAAACAAGCATAATTGCAACCATTCTAGTAGCAGAGGGCATTGAAAGCTTGGTAAGACTTGTCATAAGGGAGAATTTAACCATCCTCACTTGAACCAAAAAGGCTTTTTGTGCTAATGCTTGGAGAAATCCTTTTATCCAGGTAATATCTGAGGTCCATGAATGAGATTTCTGTGTCTTTTATGAGCCAATGATCTCTAAGATGGTCAATGAATGAGGTGATACATTGTTATCCCCATTCTCCTTGATGATGAGTAGGCTTATCATATTGGAAACATAGATTGTGAACTCGATATCTATAGTTAGAATTCAGTATGCCATGAGGAGTTAATTTTTATTGTATGAATCTGATCTTATACGTAATTAAGTCCATACAGACCTAGTATCTTTAAACACAAGCCTACAGGGTTAGTCCACACGGACTTATTCCATGAATAACAATTGGGTGATTTGGTTCACATGGACCTATATTCAATGAGCATGATAATCTACCTTTGTGATACTGTGTCAAATATGGAGTGTCTGATGAAAATTAATATATACACTTATGAATGATGAAAACATAAAATCAATGTATAGAACTGTAATGCGGGTCCACATGGACTCCCTGACACAAGGGCTATACATCTGCACGAACTTATGAATGACAATGTGCATTGTATTCTTTCGCCACATATTCTATTGCTATGATTCATGATGTATGATGTATCTATATTGACATGTTTATGGTTCCGTTCATTCATGCATTAATAATCTTGATCTAACCTGTTTGACTTTAATGTTTTCTGAGTTGTTGACTGAACCTTGCACTAGAAGTAAAAGTATGAGATGGACTTAATCCTTCTCTAGAGAAGGTCTGCATGAACTAAGAATCGTTCCCTCCCAGGTCTATGCGGACTTGACGATGTAGGAGCGGGCCTATTCTAGCACCATAGCTTACTTCTTTTGGCTTTGTACTATTTGCACTTCTTTACTTGTTTTTGGGTTGTAACAGTTAGTAAATAACTCGTTTTACATTCTAAAACACTACTTTCACATTAAGCCATTTTATACATAATTAACTGGTGTTTTCTAACAAAATGGTTTTTAGTTTTCTTTAATCAAAAGTCATATAAAAATGTACTTTAATAAGGACCAATCTCCTAGAGATGGGAGTTGGGCAATTATCGCCAATTCCTATAGAATTATGGGTAGTTGTTAGGTCAATTAATAATTAATTAATGACCTACTTTTCTGGATGTACAACATATATTGCTGTATTCTTTAAATGCTATAATTTACTTTCATACATGCAAAGGTGATACAATTTAAATAAAAAATGATGTATGCTTGAAATGATAAGGGATTAATAAACATTACAATATACATAGATAACATATTATTAGGGCATGAATAAGATCTGAAATTTCGAACCTTTTTGGTCAAAAAATCAGAGGTCCAGGTGGCGACTGCACTAACCACTCTCGTCCCCAATAAAAAATACATAATCTCTATAGTGGCGACTCTACTAGGGACTGAGAAATTTTAATCTGAAAGTGCCCAAATAATATGTCATCCAAATATTCTAATTTTATCAATCCCATGCATTACATCCTATATAAACTGTGTTCCTCTTACGCTAGATGGTGTTGTGAACCATGACTCCATTTTTTCATTCAAAAATGGAGAAGTGCTAGCATATCTATCTCTCACAAGCCTTGTACCTTTAGATATATGAAAAGGTGAACTAATTGGTTGCTATTATCCTTGACTGAAAACACCCGTTAGGAGGGACCTCTACTTGTGAGAGCCTATCAGCCTTTTGACCAAACCATGAGCCCATGTAGTCAAGCTTAGCAACTTCCCCTAGGTTGTATGTCCCTAAGTGTGTGCGATTGCATTTATGAT
>CANXYI011382084.1:0-20018 GCA_948208565.1 Hura crepitans | reverse complement strand
TGTAGCCTCTCTAGACACAATAAAAATAACTATGTGGCATAATAGAGATTGGCTCGTAGGCCTCCCAAACAATAAATAACTATCAAGAACTAGGTGACATAATGGAGATAAGTCTTTAGACCTCTCTAACCACCAATGAATATCTAAAATGAATGGGTGACATAATAGAGATCAATCCGTAGACCTCTCCAGCCACCAATGAATATATGAAATGACTAGGTGACATAATAGAGATCAGTCTGTAGACCTCTCTGGTCACTAAAGCCTAGCAGTTGCAAAACCCTAAGTTGACCGATCAACCCATCCAGTGGGTGTCTACCCATTGGGCCAAGTAGATAAATTTAACTTTATTTATTAGCCAAAATTATTCTTATAATATTTAAGTCTCAAAAATAGATAGATAAAAATTTTATCTTATACTTTAAAATTTTATTCAGATGGGTATAGCCACTTTTTTGCTTTATCGGGTAAAATTAAAAAAAAAAATTAGCTCTATTATGAACAAAACTCAAGATGTCTTATGGTATGATTTATCATGGCATTTCCACTTTAAAACTTAGTACTTTCTAGTCCAGTGACATTTTTGGTTTAGGTAGAGGTCAATTAGACAGTTACAGGTCATTTCGACCTATTTTGGAAATTTAGTTTTCTAGGACTATTTTAAGTCCAATTTCATCTCAGTTTTCACTATTCTCTTTAACATTTTACTAGGCACTAGGCCAATTATAACTGGGCCAAGTCCATGGCCAAAGTCTAGGCAATAAAGCCAATTGAAGTTGGGCTAATTCCATGGCCAAAATCTAGGCACCATGCCACTGTCACTAGGCCAAAACCATAGCTATAAGGTAATTCAAATCTAACCTCTTAAAAGTATAACTAAGGTTCCATTTATTGACCTATTGAAGTCACTCTTACGTTATTGTCTTAAGTTTTAAGTACATTATTTTGTTCAAGTCTTTATACCTAATTAAAGGTACATTTCAAGTGTTCTTTGTTATATTAAAGTGTCATATTCATTATTTAAAATTTATGATCCTTAAAAGCCAAATTTGACAACCAACATTGTGTATGTACTAAACATGTTTATAAGCTAGCTTCTAACCTATATCACAAATACATAAATTTGGATACTAGGAGAAAAATGTACTCAATTCCCATTACTCTTTTACTTGGAATCCAAATTCAAACATAAACACATGCCATGCCACAATAATACTCAATTCTAAGCAAATTATCATAGGTCACTTGCCACCATCATATAATATAAAAAAAAAAAAGCAAGTGCATATTTCATAACTAAAATGGCTATGAACTTCATTTTACCATGTCATAAAATATTGAAATTATATCCTAGCCCATGTATAACCAACACAAGTATTCATATCCACCAAAAATAGCAAGGAAATGAAGCTAATTTTGACACTCTCCACAAAATATACTTCTTAATATTTTGGGTATTCACTTGTTCATCACTACTAAGGAAGGATTTACTCTTAAACTCAACATTCTAGCCACTTTATTATAGAGTTTACTAACATAGGAACCCAAAACCCATGAAGAGAGGGTTGTAAATTCACTTACATGACACTTTGAAATTGTCATCCCATCCATAAGCAAGCTGTCAGCCTAATTTTAGCTTCAATAGTGCAATTGCACCTCCTCTTTAACCTCTAAGCTAGCCTCTAATGGCCACTAAACCCTTATACACACCATTACACACATGTTAGCTATAATTTGGCATTAAGAATCACTCAAAAAGTCTAAGAAATAAGGGAGATACAACCAAGAACTTACCTCACATACACAATTCTGGACTATTCTAAGTCTATCCCTTTCTTTGATTTTGTTTCTCCCAAACCATAGCTCCTTTTAGCCTAATTCATTTTCCTAGTGGTGCCTAACATCCAAATGAAATTTTAGCCACTATAATCAAACCATTTGGATGCTAGAGCAAAAACTTATGGCCTAAGAAGTACAAAGGTGGCATTGGCAATTCTGGTAAGAAGAGAAAATGAGTTTTTGTTGGTTACAAGTGGAATCCACTTGTCATGGCCCATTTGCCACTTGGCAAGTGGGCTAGGACACTTGGCACTATTGTGGGCCCTATTTTGCCACTTCAACTTTATCCCAATAATTCCCGAACCATCCTAATTTTTTGTGAAACTTTAAAAATTCATAAAAATTCACTCAAACCTTCAAAAATTACACTATTTATTTTAAAATTCCTATTTTAATCCCCTCTACATGTTCATAAATTTTTGTGGCCAAATTCCACTAATAAGGCAGTTTTTAGATTGCCTCAATTTGCATGCTAACCTAAAAAATTATGAGATTTTGCAAATGACCTCCGATTCAAAAAATTCTTTCACTATTGGACTTAGTGTGATTTTCTAGCTTTAGGGTCCACTATTTCGATTCCATCCAAGCATATAATAGGTTAGTTATGGCCTAAAAAATTTTTATTAGCCCAATGGTAACTTGCAGCCCAAAATGAATTATTGGTTCTGCTAAATATTTTTATTTTGCCTTTTTCATCCAATTAAGGCCCCTCAAAGTTTCATGACCTATGACATTACCTCAGTCTATATGCAAGTGACCCGGCACCTAGGGTACACTTTTCGGACCTTATGGCACTATTCTTGAAGCCTCAAAATGTCGGTGTTATAGCTTTTAGTGTGTATGATATCAAATTAATGAATTGTGTATGTGTATAATGAAGAAGGAAATGTTTAGTGATGTTTTCATAAGTGGCTGAGAGGTGCTTGGGGTTGCAAGATGTGTGTATGGCATGGTAACATGGGGTATTGAATTGGAAATGGTATGTTAGGGGTAGTATTGTATGTGTGTGTGGTGAATTTAATGGAAAAATGATTGTAGGCATATTTTCATGGTGTGGTCGAGGCTTGTATAAAGCATGTCAAGTCTTAGTTTGCATGGTATGTGATATGTTTATGTGTATGTATGCTTAAATGATGCCATTTTATGTGTATGTATGATTGAATGTTAATAAAAGTATGTATATGGTCATTAGCAACCTTTAGTTGAGAGGTATGTGAGGTAAGTTAGGCATGATGTACATGTTATGGCATGGTGTGTGTATGAGGGAATGGCCCAGCATTTTAAGCATGGAATGTGTAATGTGAAATTGTGATGAGATATTTAAACATGTTTGAGCAATGAGGCATGAAAATGAATGGATAGTGGTACAGAATTAAATGTTGAATTTGAGCTAAAATGTGACTTGAAAATGGCTTAAAATGGAATGGGACAATAGACCTAAAAATGAAACCTAAAATGGCATGTAATGGAACATAAAATGTGGATATTTTGTAAGAATTATATCGAATGAATTTGAGGCCACTTTTAGGGCCAATTAAGATGTACAAATGTATATAGCTTTAGGCCAATGGCAATATGTGAGAATAGATACAAATGGCATGACAAAATACCAAGAAAAAAGTATGTCCTCAACCTATAATTATGTATATAAAATATGAAAATGACCTATAATAGTCTAGGAAAAATGACCTAAGGACCTATGCAATAAAAGTTTCTTTGAACTTGGACATAAGTAGACTTATGACAATGGTTTAAACTAGACTTAAAGTGAACTTAATTATGCCTAAGAAAGTGACTTGAATTGGCTTAGAAAAATAAACTCGTAACTGCCTAAGTCAAATTTTTACTTTTAAAATAAATTCATAACTGACTATTAATCAAACTTAAATATTATCAAATGATGATTTGTAAATAAATGAACATAAAATAATATCATATGGCCCATTTGTTAGACACCCACTGGATGGGTTAACCGATCAACTTAGGGAATAGCAATTGCTAGATCTTTAATGGTGATTTTATAGATATTAGGAGGTCTATGAACTAATCCTTGCTATCTTTTAGAAGTGTTTAATAGTGATATTGGAAATTGGGAGGTCTACAGGCTAATCCTTGCTATCTATTAGGGTTCCTTGCTATTGATTATTTGGATATTAGGGGGTCTAGGGACTGATCCATACAATTCATAGTGTGACTTGTTGATGATTTATTTGACATATTGGGAGGTCTATGGACTGATTCCTGTTATCTCTTATCTAGTAGTGAGAGGTTCAAGTGAACTAATCCCTACTATTAGACCAAGTCGATGCAGCGGTTGGGGTCTAGAATATGGGCCACTGCATAATTTTTTTTAGTTCCCTCTTAGTCTAATGTCCTTAAGTGTAGTCTATCTAGACAGGCCCATTAATTTATATTAAATTAATGTACAGACTTAATTGACATCAAATCACTGAATGATTAAATTAATTGAAAATTTTATAATGGCATAATTGTAATTAAAGAACGAGAGACAAATAAAGTGGAATTAATATTGCTTGCTTGAGTTTAATTTATGCATTGCATATATAAACTTATAGCCTATAATTACATCTGAGTGCCTACATGTAACATGTTTTTAATGGATTAGATTCACCATTATGTTTTATACTCAACGTACTAGTGTTTTGGTGCCTAGGTAGCAAAGATAAGTAGTCCAGCCTCAAAAATTGTGTAGTGTAGCAGCATAAATTTTAAATGGTACAAAGATGTGTTTTGCTTTGTTTTGTTAGTTAGCACTCATGTTAACACTATAGGTTATTAGTTTAGCATGCTTAGAAGCTACCAGTGTTTGTATATATTAGAAGAATAGGTGTGATGTATATAAACAAGTTATTTGTCTAAATGACTTATTTTTATGGTTTTTTGATAATTATAGGCTTAAGGCCCTATGTGATTAGTAGTATTTGTTGATGTGTGATGAGTTTATTAGGCCCAGGGGGGAGGGAGCCAGAAGGGTCCAGGAGAATGAGTTAGATTGATAATATTAGAAATGCTTTATTAGGAGGAAAAAATTTCAGAATGTTGCTATCCAATTTTTTGTATTATGTAGAATGTTTATTAAATGGTTTTATAGGCTTGTTATACCTTATATAAGAATAATTAAGTGTTAAACTAAGGAATTAAGCAATATCTAACAAAGTTATAAGATAGTCTATAAGTGTTAAGGAGTTTAGACCTAGAGCAATTTCAGGATGGGTGACCTAGTAGGAAGTGTATCACCTGTCGAGTTCCTTAGGGGATCTGATAAAGGGTGTTACATAATAGATTTCATCAAAGAAGGAAAGCCTATTGAGTATGAAATTATAGTGGATAGATGTTTGTATTATCTTGATCGACTGTATATACCTGACAGAGAAGACATTAAAAGGTAGATCTTATAGGAAGCTCATAATTCCCCTTATACCATACATCTCGGGAGCATGAAGATGTACCAGGACTTAAAACCTCATTACTGGTGGTTAGGAATGAAAAGGGATATCACTAAATATGTAATTAGATGCCTCACCTATCAGCAACTAAAAGTTGAACATCAAGTTCCTTCTAGATTGTTTCACCCTATAGCAATACCAAAATGGAAATAGGAAAAGTCACCATGGATTTCATAACTAGATTACCTTTGACAAGGAGAAAGTGTGACACAGTGTGGGTAATTGTAGACAAGCTGACCAATTTATATTAAATTAATGTACATACTTAATTGATATCAAATCACTAAATGATTAAATTAATTGAAAATTTTACAGTGGCATAATTGTAATTAAAGAACAAGAGACAAATAAAGTGGAATTAATATTGCTTACTTGAGTTTAATTTCTGCATTGCATATATATACTTATGGCCTATAATAACATCTGAGTGCCTGCATGTAACAAATTTTGAATGGATTAGATTCACCATCAAGTTTTATACTAAGCGTACCAGTTTTTTGGTGCACAGGTTGCAAAGATAAGTAGTCCAGCCTCGAAAATCATGTAGTGTAGAAGCATAAATTGTGAAGGGTACATAGATGTGTTTTACTTTGTTTTGTTAGTTAGAACTCATGTTAACACTATAGGTTATTAGTTTAGCATGCTTAGAAGCTACTAGTGTTTGTATATATTAGAACAATAGGTGTGATGTATATAAATAGGTTATTTGTCTGAATGACTTATTTTTATGGTTTTCTGATAATTATAGGCTTGAGGCCTTATGTGATTAGTAGTATCTATTGATGTGTGATGAGTTTAACTGGGGGTGGGGGGGGGGGGGGAGGGTGGAAGGGTCTAAGAGAATGAGTTAGATTGATAATATTAGAAGTGCTTTTATAGGAGGAAAAAAATTTAAAATGTTGCTATCCAATTTTTTGTAATATGTAGAATGTTTATTAAATGTTTTTATTGGCTTGTTATACCTTGTATAAGAATAATTAAGGGTTAATATAAGGAATTAAGCAATATCTAAACACTCTATAAGTGTTAAAGAGTTTAGACCTAGAGCAATTTCAGGATGGGTAACCTAGTAAGAAGTGTATCGCCTGTCGGGTTTCTTAGGGGATCTAATAGAGGGTGTTACATAATAGGTCTTATCAAAGAGGGAAAGGCTACTAAGCATGAAATTAAAGTAGATAAATGTTTGTATTATCTTAATCAACTGTATATACTTGATAGAGATGACATTAAAAGGTAGATCTTATAGGAAACTCATAATTCCCCTTATGCCATACATCCCGAGAGCATGAAGATGTACCAGGACTTAAAACCTCATTACTGATGGTTAAAAGGGATATCACTAAATATGTGATTAGATACCTCACCTATCAGTAAGTGAAAGTTGAACATCAATTTCTTTCTAAATTGCTTCACCCTATAGCAATACCAAAATGGAAATAGGAAAAGTCACCATGGATTTCATAACTAGATTACCTTTGACAAGGAAAAAGTGTGATACTGTGTGGGTAATTATAGACAAACTGACCAAGATAACACATTTCATCCTACTGAGAATGGATTAGTCCCTAGAGAAACTTGCACATCTATACTTTGATGAAATTGTCATATTACATGGTGTACTGGCATCTATTATCTCTAATCAAGACTCAAGGTTTACATATATATTCTAGACGAAATTACATGATGCCTTTAGTGCTTGACTTACCTTTAGTACACCATTTTACCCATAGATAGATTGCCAATTAGAAAGGGTGATCCAATTGTTAAAGGATATGCTAAGAAGCTATGCCATTGAGTTTAAAGGCAACTGGTATTGATATTTTTCCTTAATAGAATTTGCATACAATAATAGCCATTAAGCAAGCTTAGGAATGGCACCATATGAGGATCTCTAAGGAAGAAAATATGAAAACTCTATTATGTTAGACAAAAATTAGGTGAAAATAAGTTGATAGGGCTAGATTTGATTAGAGATGTAGAAAAGAAAGTTAAAGTAAGCAGAGACTAGTTAAAAGTAGTGATAGATAGGTAAAAATCATATGTAAACCAACAAAAGGCCAATTAAGTGCAAAGTCATAGATACAGTCTTCCTAAAGGTATCACCTTGGAAGAAAATACTTTGGTTTCACAAGAAAGGCAAGTTGACCCTGAAATTTATTGGCCATTATGAGGTGATTAATTATGTTGCACCAGTAGCATACAAGTCAGCATTACCTCTAGAATTACAATAGATCCATGACGTATTTGTTATTTTAATATTGAGAAAATATCGATCAGACCATTCAAATATTCTTTTAATAGAGGAGATAGAAGTACATTTTGATCTATCATATAAAGAAAAATTATTCTAGATCCTAGCATGGGAAGTAAAGGAGCTATACAACAAGATAGTCTTATTGGTGAAGGTGTTATGCAAACACCATGGTTCATAAGAAGCAACCTAAGACATCAAACAACAAATGAGAGAGATATATCAATAATTATTCAAGGTAGGTAAATTTTATGGTCGAAATTTCTTAAGAAGAGAAGGTATTATAATGCTTAAAAATCTTTGTTTCATGAATAGTACTTTTTAGGAGCAGAAATAGTGTTCTTGAGGAATCAAGTCACACTAAGGCAGCCAAAGGGAAGTACTAGCCATTGAATTGTAATGGGAAAAATACTAATGAAAATGAAGTTATTTGCACTAGCCATTGACTAATAAAATTTATTACTTGGATATATATTGAATAGTGACTTAAGTTTACATTGAGTTTGAAAATTGTCGAGATACGCCCAAACTAATTTGAAAATAGCATGACCTGAAGGTCAAAAATTCCAAATAGTTCAATAGAGGTAGAATTAGAATTTTCTGACATCAATTGGTATTTAATCAGAATTTCTTAAATATGCAATTGAATAGTTAACCTAGTTCCTATTAGAATTTGGGCCTGAGACTTTAAGTGTCAATTAATTGAGGATTTTGCAATTTTTGACATTTAAAGTGGTCTTTTTAGAAGCCCCTAACATTAAAACTACCTTTTTTAAGCTTAAAATGTAAATAGGATTAATCAGCATTGTCCAATCACCATATGGCACATTTGTGGCCATCTAACCTCTTTATATAAATAGCCTAATATGTGTGCATGTGTACATGATTAGAATAAGCTTATCTTCCTGCCAAAACCATTGAAGGCCAATGCCATCCACCATTTCTCTCTCTTCTCCCACTTTTCTTCATATCTCACTCAATTCTCCTTTAAAACCTTTCAATTAGTATATGGAAAATGATTATTGTAACATCTAAAGCTTGATCCTAGTGTCAATTCCATGAGAAAAGGCCATTTAGAGGTGAAAATAGAGGTTTGATAGTTTAGGGTTTCGAACCCCTAAATCATACCATACCTAATTTGAGCTCTAGTCATTTTTCTAAAGAACTTGGAAGAGGACAAGAGCAAAGTCAAGGAAAAGTTGTAGAATTGTATCTGAGACATCAGATAACTTTTTTATAAGTGTATTCGATGAAATATGTTCTTAGAAATGGGAATTGTAAAAATTCCATAATTGGTGTCATTTAGGTTTGCATGATTTTAGGGGTAAAAATAACCTTAAATTTGCTTTAGGGGTGTTTTAGGGTTTAACACATGTTAATGGACTAAATTGCATGAAAATGAGCTAAATACAGAAGATGGAAAAATGTGCATGTTGAATGGAATTTAGGGACACGAATGAAATTTATGAAGTTATTGTATAATGGAAGGAAATTATGCTGTAATGAGATAAAATAAGTGGCTGTAACATGTAATGGGATTGTGCATTGATTATTACATGAAAGGATGTAAATGTGCTACATGAAATGTATATGTGTGCATAGTGGCATATGTAATGTATTTTATGTGTAACTTATTAACTGGTAATGGTATTTAACAATGTATGTAATGTAAATGGTTAACATGAGAACTAAATATGATAAATGATGATATACATAATAGAAATGGTAGCACGAGTAAAATGACATGAAATAGCTACTTGAAATGATAATGCTTGGGAATAATTGATGAATGTACATGATGAGATTCATATAATGAAATGAGTAATATGATACTGACATGACATTGTTAAATGGATGTATGATTGGAACGTAGCATCATAATATAGACATGGGAATAATGAAGAATGGAAGTGGAAATAGAATAGTCCACATATGTTAGACAGCTTGCTGGATAGGTTGATCAGTCAACTAGGTGATATAGTAGCCACTAGGATACTTCGGTGTCGCTAATATTGATGTTTGATTTTACTTTATTATTTAATACAGTGCAACCATCGAGAGATCTGATAGAACCATTGCACATATTCTTAAGCGAGTGCAGATACCGGAAGGCTTAGTAGGACCACTATATACATTTATATTGACTATAGTGATGATGTTGATTATAATGCAAGTGCAGCTGCTAAGAGGTCCAACAGAACCATTGTAAATGACCTAAAGTGTGTACAGCTATCAGCAGGTTCAATAGGACTACTGCATATTACATTGATGTGACATGTTGGTGTAGCAGCCATGAGGTCTAAAATGTGGGCCACTATACAATGTGATCCTAATATATAGTACTTGGATATGTGTCTTCTAGATATGGGCTAAAAAATAGAAATGATGAAAATGTGATACATGAGTATGGAGTAAATGACTAAAAATAATCCCAAATTAATGAATTAAGCAAATTACAAATTTACTTTACATTAACATAACAAATAGCTTATTTAATGAATATACAACTTAATGATGGCATATAAAAGTGAAAAGAATTAATTATAAACACAAATCTATGATAAGTAAGTAACATAAAATGAGTACACATAAGCTATTATGTACGTATAAGCTAATGAGTACACATAAGCTATAGTAAGATAATGACCTAAAATGACTAATTAATAACAACATAGACAAGGAAAATATATATATGTGTTAAGTGACATGCTTATCATTGAAATGCATTTGTGCCATGAATACATATAAGCGTGTGTGTGCAAATTTTCTCAACTACACCACTAAGCTTTACGCTTAGCACATCATGTTTTTCGATGCGTAGGTTATAGATAGATCGAGTTTCAAAACTAGCCTCAAGTAAGTTGTGTGGTGCAAATAGCCTCTCTTTTTGGTATATTTTTGTATATCCTTACTGTGATGTAAGTAAAGTTAGTTAGAACTTATTTGTATATAAATAGGGTATAGGTCTAGTGTGGTTATGTATATATGTTTTTTGTCTAAGTATATGGCTCATGTAACTAAATAAATAAATACTAGTAGTCTATGATTATGATATGTGCTTGATGAAATCTGATATTGAGATTGTGATGTGTGTTAGGATTGTGATGTGAATAATGTCACTATTTAATGATTGATGATGTTGAAGGGTCAGAAGGACTGAATTGGTGGAGTATAAGTTTGGAAATATCATAGAAGTGTTATTCTTGCATGTTTATTTTAGGACATGTTACAGAGCAACCGTTATGCTACTAGATTTTCACTAAAATGAAATAGAAGTATCATATCTATTTATGTTCATAGCATTGGTTTAACTAACACATGGGCCTAGGTTACTCATGATGAAAGCATACATAATAGGGTTTTATAAAGATAATGGCATAACTAGTCAAAACTACTTAACATGTCATCTCTTATTAAAGCTAGCAATAGTTTGTGTAGGAGGTGTCACAATATGCCATCTCTCATTTGCATCTAGCTACTAGATTTGGTGAGAGGTGTCACATACTATGTTTTAATCCCTTTAGGTGCATCTACCAAAGTTTGTACTTGGTTGTCACACATGGAATCCATTTTAGATTGCTTGGCCTTCAACCATAATTCTAATTCTAAACTCTTTAGAACTTTTTCATTGCTTAAAGGCTCTTCCTATTCTATTACGGTCAGATTATTATTCTTATCTATTAGAAATCCATATCTCTCAGGAGTAATACGAACCCTAATAGAATGTCTAGGAACTTGTGTTTCCACAGGATCTACTATTACATTCTCATTATGTTCTCATGATCAATCGGTTAATTTACTTCTTTTTATCAATCACAAACATCATTAAGTTTTATTATACTCTCACTATCTTCCCTTAAGAGAAACTTTTTCTCTAGGAAGATTGCATGTTTTGAAACAAACACCTTTCGCTCTAATGCTTTGTCAAAATAATATCCTTTGGATATTCCATAAATAAGCACTTGTTAGATTTAACATCAAACTTATCTAACACAATTCTTTTCTCATAGGCAAAGTAACCCCACACTTTCAAATGTGATGGAATTGGTTTCTTACTATACCATATTTCATATGGGATAATATCAACTAATTTTGATGAAGATAAATAGTAATTTCCATTGTATAACCCCAAAATGATTTAAGCAACTCTACAAAGCTCATAATGGATTGAACCATATCCAATATGGTTTAATTTCTCCTTTTAGATACACCACTATGATGTGGTGTATATAAAGGAGTCCATTGAGATAATATACCATTATCTCCTAGATAACTCTAAAATTTATGACTTAAGTATTCTCCACCTTAATATAATCATAGTGTTGTAATACTTTTGTTAAGCTATTTCTCAACTTCATTTTTTATTTCATTGAAATTTTCAAAGGCTTTAGATTTGTACTTCATAAAGTACATATGCCTATGTTGTGAGTAATCATTGATAAAGGTTATGAAGTTGAGAAACCCGCCTCTTACATGAATGGTCATGAGTACACATACATTTATATGTATAAGGTCCAAAAGTCCATTAGCATGTTCACCTTTTACATTAAAAGCGTCTTTGTCATTTTTCTTAATAAGCATGTGTAGACACTGGGGTTTTTGGGTTCTCATCCCTAAATTGCCTAATGATGAAGGAAAGGACTAAGTTTTGATATATGAGGATGTTCATATCCAGGTTAAAGATCTCAAAATTGTCTTTTAAAGCTTTCAAGAAATGTTTTGTGCCTCGCTTAAGAAATCCTATGGTACAGAGTGAAATTATCAAGAAAAAAATCTATTAAATATATAAGTTTGTTATTTCATTTTTATATGCCAAAACGGTGTTGGTTTAGGGGCCAAAATAGCTATTTTTACATGTCCAAAATGATAATTTTTCTTTCCTAGAATGAAATCGCTTTATTTTTAGGTTTTAAGAAAGTTTTTGCTTATGGTTAATGAGAATGACCATTTTAGAGAAGGAAACACATATTTTTTTTAGCAAAATGGCCATTTTCCTAGAAAAAATGGCTGTTTTACAAAAAAATAGCCATTTTGACCTCGAAAATGACTGTTTTGGTCTTAAAAATAGTCATTTCCAACCTTGAAGTTTGTGTATAAAAACCCAATTCCTTAATTTTTTGGCATTGGCTTTCATCGGATTTGGTGCACAAAAAATTGAAAATCCCTTTTAAAACACCATTTTTTACATTTTTAGAGTATTTTTGGTGCAAGTTTTCATCCTGTTCGAGATATTTCTTCCTAAAGGCAATTATCCTCAGTGAGCCAATCAATTTTCTCTTTTTTTTTTATTTTGCTTTCTCTCTTTTTCCCATATGCTAGATTTATGTATTATTGTGATTGTTGTAGAATTTTGTAGGTTTTTTTCACATTATTACTTTTTTCATGGTTTTTTTCTAGTTATCTGCTTTATCCATTTTATGCTTTATTTTTTGCCCATCTATTTATTTATGCCACTAATATTCTGATTTTGTTGTGATGCGAGTTGTTTAATATGTTAGGTGTTTGTTAAGTCTAACCTTTTTCACTTTTTTTTATTGACTACCGGTGAAGTTACAATCTACATCTAATATATTATTTTACTTTTTGAGCTAGAATGTATTTTAGGAATTTTCCATGTAATTAATTTCCATTCCTATTATTTCCCTGTAGATTCTGTGAATGTTGTAATAGGTAGAAAAATGATTTTCACACGCTATATAAAGTGTCAATATCATTTTATACCCGATTAATTAGTGATTTCATAATAAAATAGGTTTTTTTGTTTTTCCTTAATAAAAGTCACAAATAATAAAATTTCGTTTTCTAAAAATAAAGTATGTGAGAACAAAAGTTCTCAAAATAATCAATTACCTAGTTTCATGTATTTATATAATCATACAAGAACCAAAGTTCTCAAAAATAATTAATTACTTGGTTTTATGAACAATATGATTGGTTTTCTAAAATAAGCATAATTGAAACAAATTTCATAAAATTATTAAATGCCCCGGTTTAAGCCACCAAAATGTTTTATATCTAATTAAACTTGCCTTTTCCTAATAAAAGATTTTTATAAAAAAGAAAACACAAACAATAAAATCCATTCCCTAAAAATAAGCATGTGAGAACCAAAGTTCTTAAAATAATTAATTGCCTAATTTTATGTATGTTATCTTTAAATACAAGCACTTCATTTATTTTTGCAAATATGTTATGTTAATACTTAATGCAAATACGTGATTTATTTCGATGCCTAAAACCTACTTGAAGAAAATGCATAATATTATAAATTCAAATTGAAATTATGTATTAACTTTAGGTATAAATAAGAGTAGGGTTTAGAATTGCTCTGGTTTTAACCCTACAAGGTATATTCCTAGTTTTGGCTGGGTGATGTGTAACGGTCGTGTTCTAAGGCTCTGTGAATAGTGCCATTAGGTCTTGAAAGTGTGCCAAAGGTGTCAGGTCACTTACAGATAAATCAAGAAGGTGACACTAGTTATTAAACTTTAAGGGGCATTAATCTAATTAAAAGAGAAAAATTTTTAAATTTAGTAGAACCAACAATTGATTTAGGATAGTGAGCTACCCTGCAATGCAATAAAAATTTTACAGGCTGGGATTGACTGGGATGTGCTTAGACAGACCCGAAAATAGTAGACGCTAAAGCTTAAAAATTTCACTGAGTTCACTAATGAAAGAATTTTTTGATTCTGAGGTCCTTTGCAAATTCTAGTAATTTTTTAGGTTAGCACGTAAATCGAGGTAGTTTGAAAACTATCTTATCGATATAATTTGGCCACAAAAATTTACGAGTAGGTAGAGAGGATTAAAATATGAAATTTAAAATGAATGGCATAATTTTCTAAAATCCAAGTGAATTACTGTGAATTTCCAAAGTTTGCCAAAAAATCGAGATGGTTTTGAGATTTTTGGGTGGTTTTGGGACAACCTTTGTCATGCCACATAGGATGACAGCATGCCAAGTGGCTAAAATTTCTTGCCAAGTAGCAAGTTCAACATGCCATGTGGAAATCCACTAAATAAAACTTAAAAAAAAAAATTTCTTCTCCCTCTTACTGTTGCCAATGCTAGGGGAGAGTTTGAGAGGCCATAATTCTTTCATATCTCACCCAAAATTTATGATTCTAGTTTCTAGATTCAAGTTAGCATGTTGGTGAACAATGGGAAAAAGAATCTGAGGGAAAGGAGTTCTCAGTTGGGAGAAAGAATTCACCAAAGTTTCATGGTTCAGACTGTCTAGAAAACCCTGAATGCCATCCCCTAATTTCTCTAGCCATATATCCCTTATTCCTTAACCAAAATTCATCATTCTTGTTTTTAAATTTTCTTTGGGATGTTAAAAGACTGCAAGAAATAGAATTGTAGCAAAAAGAGATCTCAATAGGGAGAAATAAATTCCCAAACTTTACTGGTTTAGACTGTCTAGAATTGTGGCCTTTAGGTCAGTTTGTAGCTATTTCTTCTACATTTCGTGGGATTTCTAGCTGCCATTTGATGCTAAACCATGCCTAACATTTGTGTGACTATGTGTGTAAGGTATTCCTAATAATTATAAGGTAAGAAGGAGTCCACAAAAGGTGGATAAGCCTCATGTTGTGGCTAGACAACTTTGGTATTCTTAGTGATTCTTGTGAATTAGAGGGGCTACAAGGCTTGTAAGTGAAATTAAAGAATTTCTTTCATGCCATGAGTTAATTAAGATGTTGAATAGTAGTTTAGGATGGCTGGAATATGGGGTTTATGAATAAATAATTCAATGTGAAGGTTGAAAAATGATGATTTAGTGAATTAGGAAGCAATGGCTTAAAGAACTTAAAAATTAGGCTTAAATTGCTTGCTAATTTTGAGTTGTTTGAATGCTTGGATTGGGTATATAATGCCTAGAATATGATTTAAGGGTTGTTAGAATGAGATTCATAGTGGTTGTGATTGGAAAATGCTATGAAACGTACTCCCTATGCTTATACCCAGGAGCTTTCTATGGAGGAATTTTAGGTATGATGTTTGATAAATGACTTATAGTATATGTAACCTATGAGAATTAGCTTGGAATTGAGCAAGTATGTGTTCATTTGTGTTCATGGCATATATGTATAGATGAATATTGATACAATGTGTAAAGGAAATGGAATTATGCATTATTTTCCTTGGTACCCGAGAGGAATGTTTATGGCAATATGGCATGTAACTGAGTTTATTTAAGGTGTTATGTATATGAATTATAATGGTTTCACAATTGACTTATAATTATCTTGAATTGAACAATGAATATGGTATGATGATACCTTAAATAAACTTTGAGAATACATCTTTAAATGAATAAAAATGTTGAACTAAAACCTATGGTAATGGCCTAGAACAATTGCTTAAAAAGTGACTTGAAATGAACTATGAAAAATGAACATAAACTTGTGCCTTTGTTGCTAGACTTAGGATATAAGAATGGATGTCATTTGTTCCTATGTTTGGGCCTTGGAATTGGCCTAGAAATGTACTACCTTTGACTCTATGAATGTATTGAATGAGATGTTGAAAACTGCACTAGAATTGGACTTAAGATGGTTCCAGAAATGAAACTTGAAAAGTGGTCGAAAGGACCTATAACTATCCAGTTGACCTATACTTGAGTGAAAAATATCACTAGAAAAAAGGTATTAATAAATGGGATTAAATGACATGATAAATTAAAGTATATTGAATGATGAATTTAGACAATTTTAGAATCTTGAAATACTTTTGAATTATTACTCAGTAAAGCCAAAATAGGGTTATACCAGATCGATAAAAATATGAAGCATTTAATAAATTTTTAATCTGACTGTTATTGGAACCTAAATACTATAAGAACATGGGAAGTCAATAATTAAACTTAAAATGAGCTACTTGGCCCATTAGTTGGACACCCACTAGATGGGTTGATTGGTCAACTTAGGGTTTTAACAGCTATTAGTTGTCTAATGTTCAAGAAATGATATACATTATAGCCGGAGAGGCTTTTAAGATGATCTCTATTATGGCACATAGTTGTTGAGATTATTTGTGGCTATAGAGGCCTATAAGCTGATCTCTATTATGTCACATTCCTGAAGATGATTAATTGTGGTTGGGGAGGCCTACGAGCTGATCTCCGTTATATCACATAGATGATAAGATTTTTTTTTGTGGCTGGGGAGGCTAATGGGCCAATCTCCATAATGTAACATAGATTGATGTTATTTATTTATGGTTGAAGAGGCTATAGGTTGATCTCCATGATTTCACACATGCTGATGTAGCGGTTGAGGTCTAGAATAGGGATGACTACACTAGTTTATTCCCTCTAGGTCCAATGTTTGTAAGTGTCATCTTTCCAGTTGGGCTAGTGAATTGAACTAAGTAAATAGTCAATATTCTCATGGAAATAAAATTAAGCATAATTGGATAATATTCTCTGAATAAATTGATGAAATACAGACTTAAGGGCATTTTGGTAATTTTACACATGTTATTAAATGAATTGATTAATGTAAAATATGCATGCCATGAATATTAATAACTATCCTAATTAATTTATGTGAGTTGAAAAGAATATTTTATGACATATAAATGCCTAAAAGGTATTTTGGTAATTTGGCACTTTAATGTGTAAATTGAACTAAAGGATTTAACAAGAACAATATTGGGACTGCATGTGTATGGAAAGATAGGATGACATGATTTAAATGATTTAAGTTCACCACTGAGTAGTTTTATACTCAGTGTACTTATTTCGGTGTGCAGTTACCAAGATAAGGGATGTCGCCTCGTAAAATATGCAATAGAGTTTAGAGGTCACTTTTGAGAAGATTGATCATGTATAGATGTATAGTCTTTACACTTTATGTACTTAGGTGGGGAAAATATGTGTAATGTATATAAAGGGACACAGGATTGTAATTATATACATATATAAATAGACTTTGTGATTATAATTAGTGTAAATCCTTATGTGCATGACTACTGTATATATGTGATTTGTGAGCAAGAGGCTCTGTATGTATTTTGTTTATTTATAGCTTGAGGCCTATAATTGCTGTGTGATAGTTGATATTGATAGGATAATATCTAAGGGACCAAAAGGGTCCAAGAGATGTGATGTATAATATATAAGTGTTTACAAGTGGAAATGAATTTTGGGATAGTGAATTGGGTAGCCGTTATGCTATCGAATTTTTAAGTAATATTAAATTATGTTGAATTCCTTTTATAATAGCCTGGACATAAGTAAATAAACTTAAATAGACTATAAGAATTAACCGAATTGGATTTTTAGTCAGACAGAATGGCTTAGTGCAGTATAGGTAAACGTTAAACGAATGAGTGTGGGAGAAGTGAAATAGGTGACCTGATAAGAAGTGTGTTGCTTATTAGGTTTCTTCAGAGATCTAGTAAGGGGTGTCATATTTTATGGTATCAAAGTATAGGTTAATGTTCCTAGGCTAAGTACATAAGTGCAAATGTCTAAGTTTCAAATTCCTTTAAACTGTTATGCTGTCCGAGGCGGATAAGAAAAGTCTTCTATAATAAGGAAATGATTGGTTAGTTGCTCGAAGGAGGGGCCAAGGACCTAACTAGTTTTGTAACCATAGTTATATAGGGAGTAGGTTATGTATCAGCACCTAAACCTAGTAATGCTAAATAGCAGCCAGAGTCACAAGTGACTAACTGACAGTAGGTAGGAGTAATTCCTATCTTGGTACACTAGGAAGTAGTACATGAAAGGATCTTACCATATTCCTAAAGGATGCTGAGGAGATTATTTTAATTGATATATGAAGAATGTAATAGGTTCTTAATAGGACAAAAGATAGGGTCGATAGTACTCCTTGTATAAGGGGTAATAGGAGTGGACCTCCCATGTGTGGCACTTGTCAAAAGAGGTACTAGGAGCAGTGTAGAGAAGGTAGGAGAGGAAATGCCTCAATTGTGGTGTTAGAGACCATTATTGAGAGATTGTCCTTAGTGATAGACAGAGGGTGCTCAGACATAGACACTTAATGTTGCGCCCTAGAGTAGGGGTCAAAGGCAAACCAAATAAGAGTAGTTTAATGCTAGTCGAGGTAATAGAATTGAGGCTTATGCTTCAGCCAGGCAGTGTGCTGTGAGAGCTAAAGAAGAGGCTATAACACCAGAGGTTATAATTAGTATTTTTTCTATCCAATGTTATAGTCTTGGCTTTGATAGACCCTAATTCGATATCCCCTAGGTATGTACTACACAAACTCCGAATAAGTAGTTAGGGTCAGTGCATGTTAATGTAGACATCAGATTTAGTAACCTTATAGGGCCATGTGTAATTATGAACATGGTGTGTAGGCAAGGTCTAGTGATTTAAGGGCATATACTTACTGTTGATTAGTTGATCTACCTTTTGATGAGTTGATATAATCCTATGATGGATTAGCTTACTAAGTATTAGGCTATGATTGATTGTGAATATAAAAGTTGACCCTTCAGACTATACAAGGACTGATAGTGACTAGGGATGGCGAGAAGAACCTTTTAAACAATCTTATCTTTGTTATTAAAATATAATAGCTCATTCAGAAGGAGTGAGGCGTGTTTGGATTATGCTATTGATATGAATGCTTTAACTCTGATCTGTCATATTCCAGTTGTGTCCGAGTCTTTTGATGTAATCCAAATGAGCTACTAGGTTTACCACCTTAGAGGGAAAAGGAGTTAATATGGAGGTGTATCTTGGTAATGCTCCTATACTTATTGCTCTTTATAGAATATCACTTGTTGAATAAGAAGGAATGAGGGTATAACTGTAAGAATTATTGAATAAGGGTTTTATTAGACCTAGTGTAACTCCTTGAGGAGTGCCTATATTGTTTGTAAAGGAGGAAAGACATGTCGCTCAGGTTATGTATTGCTTTATAGGTAGCTAAACATAGTGATTTTGAAGAATAAGCATCCCTTGGTAGGATGGATGATCTTTTTGATCATTTGAAAGGGGTTGGTATATTTTCCAAAATTGATATGAGATTTGGATACTATCAGCTGAAGATTAAGGAAGCTGATGTTACTAAAACTAATTTCAGAACCCAGTACTAGCATTTTGAGTTCCTAATGATGCCATTGGGATGCACCAATGCCCTAACAGCTTTTATGAAGCTCAATGAATAAAGCTTTTTAATCTTATGTAGATAATTGGTAGTGCTATTCACAAAAGGTATTTTGATGTAATCTAAAAACCAAGAAGAGTATTAACAACACCTTAGGGTTGTGTTATAGACCCTAAAAGAAAGGCATTTGTATGCCAAGCTTAGCAAGTGTGAGTTTGGCTAAGTGAAGTTTCTTCTCTGAGCCACATGGTGTGAGTAGAAGGAATCAGAATTGGTCCCAGTAAAAGAAAGGTAGTATTAAAAAGGGAACCACCTAAGAAGGTAACTAAGATGAGAAATTTTTTGGCCTTAGTTGATATTACAAAGGAT
>CANXYI011382002.1:0-11392 GCA_948208565.1 Hura crepitans | reverse complement strand
GATATGATATTATACTTACTGGCACCCTATGTAGTCTCACAATCTTATTTACATACAACTCTATTAGCCTATCCAATGAATAGTCCATTCTGACTGGAATGAAATGAGGTCTTGGTTAGCCTATCCACTATCACCCATGTAGTATTGCATCTACTTCTTGTCATTAGCAATCCCATGACAAAGTCCATTGTAATTTTCTCCCACTTCTGCTCTAGTATTACAATGGGATGTAACAATCTAAATGGAACTTGAGGTTCAACTTTCACTTATTGACATGTCTAACATTAAGCCACATAATCTACCACATCTCACTTTATTCTTGACCATCAGTAGTAAGGTTTCAAGTCCAAATACATTTTTGTACTCCTTGGATGCATAGCATATAGATCTTCATGTGCCTCTTACAATATTTGCTTCCTTAATTCCTCAATCTCAGGTACACACTATCTGTCCTGATAATAGAGGCATTCATCCTCTTTAAGTTCAAATCTAGTGGTTTTCCCTCTTTAACTTTACTTATCAATTGTTTAATCTATTTATCCCATTTTTGTGCTTTTTTTACTTGCTGCCTAAAATCAGGTTTCACTTGTAATTCTATTAAGATCACATTATCTAAAGTATATTTTACTTGAGCATTCACAAATCTCATAGCAGTAACAAACTTTTGACTTAAGGCATTTGCAAAAATGTTTGTTTTCCCTAGATGGTAGTCAATCAAGCATAGTACTTTATCAATTTCATCAAACATCATTGTCTCAACTTTAATTCTTTTTGCATAAAAAGGTACATCAAACTTCTGTGATTGGTGTAAATGTAACACCTCTCACCATACAAATAATGTCTCCATACTTTCAAAGCAAACACTATTACAACCAATTCTAGATCATGTATCGGGTAATTCCATTCATGCAGCTTTAATTATCTCGAGGCATAAGCTATCACATTTCCCTCTTGTATCAACACACACCCAAGCCTATTGTATGAAGCATCAATATATATCACAAAGTTTTTCCCTTGCTCGGGCTATGTAAAAATAGGTGCTTCAGTCAACATCACCTTAAGCCTACCAAAACTTGCCTGGCACTTGTTATCCTAGACAAATTTTACATCTTTTCTCAACAATCTTGTAAGTGGTGTTGCAATCATAGAAAATACTTTCACAAATCTCCTGTAATATCCTGCCAAGCCTAGGAAACTATGTATCTCTATCACTTTCCTAGGAGGCTTTTGGTCCATCACAGCTCTTACTTTACTTAGATCAACTCTAATTCCATTTGTCGATATAATATAGCCTAAGAATACTGCCTTTGTTAACTAGAAAACACACTTACTTAGCTTTGCATACAACTGCTTCTCTCTCAATATCTGCAACATGATTCTCAAGTCTGCTCATGTTTTTCCTAACTCCTGGAATACTTCAGAATGTTGTCAATAAAGACCACAATAAATCGGTCTAAGAATTGCTTAAAAATTCTATTCATGAGATCTATAAAAGTTATTAGGGGTATTAGTGAGCCCAAAAGGCATCACTAAAAACTTGCAATGCCTATATCTAGTTCTGAAGGTAGTTTTCAGAATGTCTAATTCCTTAATCCTCAGCTGGTGATAACCTGATCTCAAATCAATCTTTGAGAACATACTGGCTCCTTTAAGTTGAACAAATAAATCATCGATTCTAGGCAGTAGATACTTTTTCTTAACTGTCACTTTATTCAATTACCTATAATCGATACATAAACAGAGTGATCCATTCTTTTTTTCACAAATAACATGGGTGCTCCCTATGAAGAAATGCTCAGTCTAATAAAACCCTTTTCTAATAGTTTTTATAATTATACTTTTAATTCTTTCAATTCTCTATGTGCCATCCGATATAGTGTAATAGACATAAGAGTCGTACTGAGATACACCTCAATCTCAAATTCTACTTCATGTGATGGTGGCAATCTTAGAAGTTCATAAGGAAAGACATCAGGAAAGTCCAATATCATAGGTATCTGATGAAGATTTAAAGTAGGATTATTGGTATCAATGACATAAGCAAGATAAGCTTCACATCCCTTTTAGATGAGTCATCTTACTGTTATGAATGAAATCAGATTAGGTAAGAAATCTCTCTCGCAATAAACTATCACATCACTTCCCTCGACTGTTCGAAGGGTAAGCTTTTTTTGTTCACAATTGACCATTGCTTAATGTTTAGACAACCAATCCATGCCTAATATAACATCAAACTTATGGAACAAATGTTTAATAAGGTTAGCTAAAAACATTATATCTTGGATCATCAGATGATAATACCTATACACTCAATTCACTATCACACTTTGTCCAATCAAATTATTGAATAAGATGTCTACATCTATAGGTTTAGGCTTTAATCCCCTATCTAATACTTGTGTAGTAGATATATATGAATATGTAGATCTTGGATCTATTAATGCCAATACATAAGAGTTAAGTAGATAAAATGTACCAACAATCACATCCGATGCCTTAGTTTCCTCACGAGCTTTGATTGCATACTAACTAGCTAGAGCTCATGTCTTTGTTCTGGTTCTCTAACTTGAGCTTACCTTATCATTTTTATCATCTCTCTAGCCTCTGCTAATTGCTGGTGATAAAGCTTGTGCATTAGCTAGCTTCTATGGGCAATCCCTTTGGTAATGTTCCCTTGAACCACAAATGAAACATTCACCTTTCTTCAAGAACCAACATTCTCATGGATGCTTCTTTTTGCAAGTCACACATTCTAGAGGTGGATTCCTATACCCTGGAGCATTATAGGCTTGCTTAGAAGGTCGTGGCCTAAATTGTAAAGTCTGACCTTGCCTCTAATTTTGGCACTATCTTTATGACTAGCTTTGTTTCTATGATTACTGTGTGGTTTGGGATTCTTTTTACTTCTTTCCTCCCTCAGGTGCCGAACTAGCTTGCCCAGCTAAAAATGATCTCTTTCTCTAGAATAATTCTCTTTTCTTTCATCATTTCTTCTATCGCATATGCCGTAGATACTAATATAGAAAATTCTCTAATCTTAGGTTTTGATATTTGTATTCTCAATTCAATATTAAAAACCCTTTCAAACTTCTTGCATTGAAGGTAAATACTCCTCTACGTACATGCATAATCGAGCAAAGTCTTTTTTATACTCGGACACAAACTTCCTTACTTTAAATCCATGAACTCTTGCCTTTTTCTATCTTAGTAGGTCTTTGAGATGTATATTCTCTAGAACTCTTGAAGAAAATATTCCCAAGTAAGATCAAAAATAGCCTTTGTCTTCTTTGTGGTCTCCCACTAGTGGAATGCTTTTGCTTTAAGCAGTGAAATAGCACATTTTAAATTCTCTTCTAGAGTACACTCTAATTGCTCTAAAATTCTAGTCGTTCTCTCTGACTAGTACTTAGCTTTGGTAGCATCATCAATAGTGGTGCCCTCAAAATCTAATGCCCCTATCTTTTTCAATCCTTCTAGATATGTTTTTTGTAGTGCTACTGGTGGTGGTGCTAGAGATGGTCGTGGTGTAGTAGTTGTAGTGGTATGCCTCAATAGATCCACTATCTGCTATAACAATACTAGTGGAGCCTAAGCTTATGCCTGCTCTTGTGCCTATGCCTATGGCTAATATAGGTACTAATGCATTAGCACTTGCTTTTGCTCCCTGTATAGTCATCAAAGCATAGCTTACTACCTCTTCCCTTTGTTCAGGTAGAGTCAGTTCACTTGTCTTATAGTTATAAAATAACACACAATAAGCCTCATACAATCTAACTTAAGTGGGGTACAAACTCTAGACTAGTGTACTCATGTATACTATGCCTAGGAATGCCTAAACTTAGGCTCTAATACCACTCAATGTAACACCTTTACCTAATTCTCGAAAAAGCCCAATAAGAATGCTAACTTCCCATATGGTTACCCATCCTAAAATTACTCGTAACTTTCATTCATTTGACACTTAATGATATCATTGTAGTTACCATATCAATCTATTATTTTCCACACATTTCATTATATTGTCAATATATTAGTCATAATACACTATTAAAAACTTTCATTTCATTTGAAAAGCATTTTACAGAAAATCGAAAAGCATAACAGCTACTCGAGTCAAAAACCAAAAATTTTCCTATAAAGAAAATCACACTTCTATATATATCAATCGTCATTTCACATCCATATGGACCCATTTGGTCCTCTCCACTCAGCATTCACTAATATAAAATCATTGCACATGTATCACAATCATCATAAGGTCTCAGACTGTTAGAAGATTCTGGATTGATAAGGATAGTTTGTTGTGATTATGTTTTAGTTTCTTAGAATAACTCTTGTACAGTTGTCAAATAGGGCTGTAAATTGATTATTTTTCCTTCTCTAGAATTCTTACTATTCTTAGTCCCTTGTATAGCTGTAAATTTATACCTATTTAGATTAAAAAATAATATACTTCTCTCTTTATTTTATCGTTTACATTTATAATGTATTAGAGCAGGAACCCTACTTTTTAAAATACTAGCCTCCATCCGTATATATCCTTCTTTCTAATTATTTTATAATGTGGGATGTATGTTGGTCCTAATCCTTGCGTATGTATATTCATGGTAGGGGCAAGATGGGATACTTGACTCGAGAAACTAAGGAGCTTGCATTTAGGGATTCTAGCCATGCCAAGTGGGATGTAGAGAACTTGATGGTAATAACGTGGTTGGTGAATTCCATAGAGGAAGATAGTAGTTCTAACTATATGTGTTATCATACAGCCAAGGAGCTTTAGGACAATGTTAACTAGATGTACTCAAACTTGGGAAATCAATCTTAGGTATATGAATTGACTCTAAAATTGGAAAAAAATCCTTTAAAGTAAGGATACTATCACTAAGTATTTTAATTCCTTGAAACGTCTTTGGCAAGATTTGGATCTTTTTAATAATTATGAATAGAAATGTCCTTATGAATGTGAAAATTACAAAGAGATGGTGGAAGATAATCTTATTTTTAAATTTCTTATTAGACCTAATATGGAGTTTGATGAAGTTAGAGGCAAGATCATTGGTAGACAGCCACTTCCATCAATTGGGGAAGTGCTCTCTAAAGTTTGACGTGAGGAGAGTCACCATCTTGTTATGCTTGGAAAAAAGAATTCTAATAGTTCTGTTGAGAATTCTACTCTTGCGGCTAGAGTACATAATAGTCAACATACTAATAAGAAGCCCAATGAAAAACCTTATGTTTGGTGTGACCATTGCGACAAACCATATAATACGTATGAGACATGTTAGAAACTTCATGGAAAACTAGCAAACTAGAAGGGCTCTCATGAAGGACGATTCAATAAGACTCCTGCAACACATAAGGAAGATTCAAACCCATTCAACAAAGATCAAATTAATTAACTCCTGAAACTTCTGGAGATCAACTCAGGTTCTTCTAGTGCTCTTTATGCTTTTATGGTTTAAGCAGGTAATAACTTTAAGGCATTATCATGTTACTCACTAAATTATTCTGCTCCTTAGATTATAGATTCAAGAGCCTTTGATCATATGACAAGTATGTCTAGCTTATTCCATTCTTACCTCCCTTGTTCTGGCCATAAAAAAATTTGTATAGTAGATAGATCTTATTCTTCTATAGTTAGCAAAGGTGTAGTAAATCTTTCATAAAATATCTCCCTAAAGAATGTCTTACATATTCCTAAACTTACTTGTAATTTATTATCAGTCAATAAATTATGCAAAGACTCTAACTGTAGTATCACTTTCTATGAATCATACTGTGTTTTCCAGGAATTGAACTCGAAGAAGATGATTGGCAGTGCTAAATTAATCAATGGCCTCTATTTTTTTAAAGATGAAGATTCCAAGAATAAAGAAGCTTCAGGTTTGAGTAGCAGTATATCTAATCCTGTTAAGGATACAATTATGCTTTGGCATTATAAATTAGGGCACCTTATTTTTCCTTATCTTAAAAAACTATTTCCTAGTTTATTTAAAAAGGTGGATTGTTCAAAATTACATTGTGAAAATTGCATTTTATCTAAGAGTTATAGGACTGTTTATCATCCTAAAATGTATCAAGCTACAAAACCATTTTATTTAATACATAGTGATATTTAGGTCCATTAAGGATTAATACTCCATCAAATAAAAAATGGTTTGTCATGTTTATTGATGATCATACACATTTGTGTTGGGCTTACCTACTGTCAAAAAAATCTAAGGTTGAAAAAATATTTAAAATGTTCTATTCAATGATTGAAAATCTTTTTAAAACCAAAATCAGGATCCTTCACACACAGATAATGGAATTAAATACTTTAAAGGAATTCTTGGTAGTTTTTCACAAAAAAGGGATTTATCATCAAACTACTTATGTCAATACACCTTAACAAAATGGTATTATTGAATGCAAAAATAAACATCTTTTTGAAGTTTCTCAAGCCATTATGTTTTCAATGCATGTTCCTTAATATTTTTAGGGGGACACTATTTTAACTGCATCTTATCTTATTAATAGAATGCCTACTCATGTTCTCAACTATATTTCTCTACTTGATTATTTTAAAAAATATTTTCTTGAATCACTGATATCTTTTAATCTTCCCCTTAAAATATTTGGGTGCACAACATATGTTCATATAAATAGTAAAGGTAGATATAAACTTGATCCACAGGTAAAAAAATGTATTTTTATTGGTTATGCTCCAAACAAAAAAGGATACAAGTGTTTTAAATATTTATCTCTATGGATGTTACATTTCTTGAAATTCAACCTTTTTTTTGAAAAAAATTTCTCTTTAGGGGGAGATAGGAGATAAAGGAAATTTGTGGGATACTTTTACTATTCCTCTACCTAAGACTATTAACTCTTCTAATGATTTTGTTACACCTATTAATAGGCCTCTATCTGACTTTACATTTAATGAGGGGAATAGTAATACTGAGGAAACATCTCTAAATTCTAACATTATTTTGCCAAACATCTTTGAATCCTCCATAGGGGGAGACTTACCTCCCAAAGTTCCTGATAAAGAACTTTTAAGATATTCAAGAAAGAAAGATCATAAAAAAAAATGAGAAGGTTATAATTTCATTAGCACCAATCCAATCAATTGTTCTAGGAATAGAGCCTGCAACCACTCATGGTATCCATAACATTCCTCTTACTCATACTTCTCATAATTCAAATATTGATGCTTTTCTTAATTTTGAGTCTAGTGACCTAGATATTCCTATAGCTATTTGTAAAGCTAAATGTGCCCCTCATTCTATATCTCGGTATCTTTCTTATGCTAAACTCTCAAGTAAATATAATGCCTTTATATCTAAGTTATCTAATTTGTTTATCCTGAGAAACATTCAAGAAGCACTTGATGACCCTAACTGGAAATCAGTAGTAATGGAAGAGATTAATGCTCTAAAGAAAAGTGGGATATAGGAAGTTGTTGATTTACCTAGAGATTAGAAAATTGTCCGGTGTAAATAGGTGTTTATAGTAAAGTATAAGGCAGATAAGAGTATTAAGAGATATAAGGTACGATTAGTTACTAAAGGTTTTACTAAAACATACGGGATTTATTATCAGTAAACCTTTGTTTTTATTACAAAAATCAATTCTATTCAGGTACTATCTCTAGCTGCTAATTATGACTAGCCATTACACGAGGTAGATGCTAAGAATACATTCATAAATAAGGATTTAAAAGAAGAAGTGTTTATGAGTCTACCTCTAGGATTTGAAATGGGACAAGATAAAGTCTGTAAACTAAAAAAATCTCTATATAGCCTTAAACAGTCCTCGAGAGTTTGGTTTGAACATTTTGGGAAAGCAGTGAAAAGCCGTGGTTATGTCCAAAGCCAAGCAGATCATACAATGTTTTATAAGTGATCAGAGACAGGTAAGATCTCTTGTCTATGTGGATGATATAATCTTGACTGGTGATGATATTAAAGAATTAGTATGCTTAAAGAAGAAGTTGGCATAGAATTTTGAGATTAAAGATTTAGGATTAGTGAAATATTTCTTAGGTATAGAATTTGCTAGATCAAATGAGGGTATCTTTATAAATCAAAGAAAGTATATTCTTTATCTTCTCAAAGAAATAGGCTTGTTAAGTTGTAGAGCTGCGGATACTCTAATTGATGCAAATTTGAAACTTAATCTAGCTAAAGCAGAAGATGTGATTGATAAGGAAAAATTTCAAAGGCTTATAGGGAAACTAATCTATCTATCACATACCTGACTTGATATAGCTTTTGTTCTGAGTATGGTTAGCCAATTTATGCACTCACTTGGTTGAGAACACTTTGATACAAGTTATAGAATTCTAAGGTACCTAAAAGGAACTCCAGGGAAGGGTCTTATGTTTCAAAAAAATAACAACCTACAAATAGAAGTCTATACTGATGTGAATTGGGTAGGTTGTATTAATAATAGACGTTCCACTTCAGGCTATTGCACCTTTGTTAGAGGAAATTTTGTTACATGGCAGAGAAAAAAAATAGAATGTTATGGCTCGAAATAGTGCTGAGGCAAAATTTAGATCTCTTGCTCATGGGATTAGCGAGATAATTTGGCTGAAAAGATTTTTTGAAGATTTGAAGATCTTAGTGTCCTATCCTATGAAAGTGTACTATGATAACAAGTTAGCTATTTCTATTACTTACAATCCAATCTTACACGATAGAACAAAGCACATTGAGGTTGACAAGCATTTCTTCAAAGAGAAGATTGAAAGTGAGTTAATTTGTCTTTCTTATGTACCAACTACAAATCAGACAACAGATGTACTCACCAAGGGGCTACATAAGGGACAGTTCGAATTCTTAGTTAGCAAGCTAGCTACAGAAGATATCTTCAAGCCAGCTTGAGGGGGCGTGTTGGAAGATTTCAAATTGACAAGGATAGTTTGTTGTGATTGTATTTTAGTTTCCTAGAATAACTCTTATACCATTGTCAAATAGGGCTATAAATTCATTGTTTTTCCTTCTCTAGAATTCTTAATATTCTTAGTCCCTTGTATACCTATAAATTTGTACCTATTCAGATCAAAAAATAATATACTTCTCTCTCTTTTTATCATTTACGTTTATACAGACCTATCATAAAATAGAAATATACAGACAACAATAGCCATATATATATATATATATATATCATTACAGACATATATTTATTTTTAATTTTTTATTATCATTTACATACCATAAGTTATTACAACATTCACTTTTATCATTTTTACCCATACCCATATTCTACCTATACGAGAGTACACACACTTTATTATAAACCAAAACTAGATAGAGAACTGTACCCTTAAAGATACTCTTCATCTACAGAGGCTTGACTCTTCTTGTGCTTTCCCTATCTTCTACTAGCATAGTAGAAAATTGATACACTGAGTATAACTCAGCGGTGAACTTGAGAAAATATAATATGCATATACACACTCACAGATACAATCATACAATTATAGATAATATACAGTAGTCCAAATGTTTAATAGATAACTATAAGTCATATACAATAATTCACATGTTCAACTGATATATTTTCATTCTCACAATCACATTATTGTTCATTTTATCACATAGTAAATTTTTTTTCATAATATGACTTAAATTTAATATAGCCCATACCGACAGACTACACCTAAGGACACTGGACAGTAGAACGAAAAATTGTGCAATGGCCCACCTTTTAGACCTCGGTAGCTGCACCTCCCTATCATACAGTGGCTCCTATTAAACCTCGGTGGCTATACCTATGCTATCATACAATGGCTTACATTAAACCTTAGCAACTGTACCTGCGCTATGGTATATAGTATAGTGGCTTCCATTAAACCTCATTGATTGTACCTGCACTATCATGCAGTGGCTCTAATAGAACCTCGATAGCTGCACCCATCCATAACAATAATAAGAATGATAATGATTGCATTAATTCAAACCTAGCAACTGCTTTATTTCCTAGTTGACTGGTGAACCTATCAAGTAGGTGTCTAGTTATTATTTCACTTTACTATTCATTTGGTCATTTTATGACCAATATTCACAATGCCATATTTATGTGCTCTTTATGATCACTTTTTCATATACAAAGTCTTTCACATTCCTTATTCATTACACATATATACATCACTTTATTTCATATTACATTACACATAAACACGTTCATTTGCACATTCATATGTGCTATCTATTTTACCTCATAAAACTATGACAAATAAAGCAATTTGATCCTATATTCTCTATTTCATTAATCATACATACTTAATTTCCATTTATACCTAAGTTACATGCCTTTAAAGCATTAATAACTTAACATATTTACATACATATAAGTGACACCATTCGGCCACCTTGTGCACACCAACTTATACATTCATTTTCATCCCATTTATAGGTTTCTCATAACAATACTAAAAATGTACATTTGACATATTACATAATATTGCACATTTATACATAAATGTCACATTTCCAAACAACAAAATCAAGTATTTCAATGCATATCATGCACATACAAGAATTTTACTCAAATTCAATTACCTTAAAACACTTTCCCCCTCACTTTAAGGCTTATCAATGCCTTGCTTCAATTGATTTGCTTTTTTTCCTACACATATTCACATGTCACTTTAGAAAAATCCTCAAAAACTCTACAAAGCTTCTAATTCAATTCTAATAACATGAATAGCCTTAAAACATCCTAGTCTTCATAAAAAAATGAATTTCTACATTTACAAGTCTTAGTAACACTATTCACTAAGGTGTAATTCCTCCCTCTTCAAGCTTCCTTTTGATGTTTTTCCATTTGGAATGATCAAATTAGGTGGTATAGGTCAAGATTAATATATTATTTGTGAAATTTAGTTAAGAATTAGAGCGATTAAAGAAGAAAAAAAATGAAGGGAAGCTTGGTGAAAATGGCATCAACCATAAGAAAAAAAAAGAAAAAGATGAAGGCTTTAGCTCATATATATGCATGGCCCGTAGGCCCTATCCACTTAACGTGTCGATTTTACGGTCCGTTCTAGCTTGATTTTTATTTAAACTTTGAAATTTCCTTTTAATTTTTCAACACCTCTAAAAATATTGATTTTAGTGTCAAAAATTCTCGATTAAGCCCATTAAGAGCCTCATAAAATTTTAGGTCAAAGTTCCATAGTAAACTCGAGTTATTATTCACTTGTGAAATCTAAAAGTTTTGAATAAATACTGTATAACCTTAGATATTAAAATTCTTTCTCTAATAGACTGATTGAAATTTTTGACCTTTAGTGTGTAACGACCCAAAAATCCCGACTCTTGTGAATAGTACTTCATGGGATGAATAGCTCTTCCTAGGACTTGAGTCGCACTAAGCATACTGACAGGAAGTATTA
>CANXYI011381891.1:0-24848 GCA_948208565.1 Hura crepitans | reverse complement strand
TCATGGGCCTACAACGTAATTAAGTTAATAATAAGAAGCATTTTAGTCTTAAAATGACTAGGAGAGTAACTATATAGAGGTTATGCATGTTGCTTGTTAAAATGGCATTTGTGTGCATAAATGACATATTTGGTTTGGTATATTCCACCACTGAGTTTTATACTCAGCGTATCGATGTTCCGATGCACAGGTTGTAGACAGAGGGACTCACAGCATCAGACGAGGAGCACAGTGTAGCTGAACCCGAGTCTTTTTGGTATATTGTTATCTTTCTTTTATAAGATGTATAGGTTTGCACTCATGTACATGTAGGTATAGGTTGTATATGTGGAACTACAGTATTGTATATAAAATGGTTATTCTATGAATGCATGATGATTTGTGGGTCTTTGACCCTGTGATTGAGTGCTGTTGATTAAATGACTGTGATTTAGAGGACCAGAGGATCCAATGGTGTATGTGGAGGTTATATATTGTTTAAAAGTGATTTTCTTGCAGGTTCAAATTTTGGGTTAGATAACAGGGCAGCTGTTATGCTGCCCGAATATCTTGAAATGTCTAGTAGTGCCTAATGGAGGTATAGTGGAAGTACAGACACTCCTTATCAGTTCAGGAAGGACAGGTAGGGGGTGTCACATGAAGACTTTTATACCACATAGGTAAGTAAACTTAGGACCGTAGGCTCTCATACCACATAGGTAAGGAAACTTAGGCCCCTAAGCTCTCATACCACAAAGGTAAGTAAACTTAGGCCCGAAGGCTCTCATAGATATTAGCAAGTAAATCTTAAGCCTAAATGCTCTCATGCTCATTGGCATGTAAATCAATGACTAGTAGGTCTCATACCCATAAGTATGCTAGCAACTGCTACAATCCTAGTTGACAGGTTAACCTATCCAAACTAGGTTGTCTAACTATATAGGCATCATTAAACATGTTATTATATGTCAATTTACCTAATTTCACATTTCATTTCATTATATTAACTTAAAAATCATCATTGGCCTTAATACACCATAGCATGGCCTTTACATGTTCAAATGGCCAACTTAGGCCTATTGATGTCCATTACACCCGTAGGGTCCATTTCCCGAGGTGTAATGTCATCGAAATACTCAACATATCAACATGTCACATGAAGACACAATTATTAATGCCAATGTTCATAATACGCAAATTTTCCATATTTGCCTACAATTTACCATTTCATGCTTCATTATGCATGTATCACACATATATATCATCATATGTCAAAAATCCATTCTAAGCATAACAACATGTTGCATTCATGTATACATGACATCATTTATCAATAAAAACACCCGCACGCACAATAGTGCGCTTTATGGTGCAAATAGGCATAATGCTACTCATTAGTGCAACGAGCTCTTTTATGTCATTCTAACACTCAACACATCATTTATACATGATTTAATTCACAAAGATACCATGGGCACACATTTCTAGACATTAACACATAATATGGCATTTTTGAGTTTTCACGTACATAATGCACTTATAGCTAAAAATCACATTTTCACAATTTCCATCACATTCTAGCACACTAAATTAACACAAATTATGCATTTAACATGCCATAAGTCTCAAATAATTTTTATAGCATTTATTTCAATTTCTATGTATTTATTTAAATTTATTTCAATTATGCCATATTATATGTAATGCCATAAATGAGTAATTAAGCCAATTTAAAGTAATTACACTTACTTAACAAAGTTGTACGAGACCCCTGAAGTCAGCACATGTATTCTCCTTGCCTTAGGAGGCTTGGGTTGTTGTTTTACTTATGAATTCAAATAGGTACAAATTTAAAAAAATAATATAAAATAATCTAGAGGTCGAAAAAATATTTCGAGCCTAGATACATACTCTATGACATCTTAAGAACCCATGAAAAGTAAAATTTGCGAACAAATAAATCCTAAGAGAGAGAAAGTTGCTATTCACCTAGAGTTTCTTTTTTATTTTTCTTCAAAAATACTCCGCCATTCTCGATGATTTTGGTATCTACGGACTCGTCTCGAAACGCTCATCATTTTGAGTATAAGATTTCTCAATAGGTCTCTCTGAGGTGAGAGAAATCAAAAAGAGAAGGGGAGAGGGAATGGTGGGTGAAAATTTAGAGATTTTTGGAGGAGGATGGTGCTGTGTGTATATGCGTGGATGGATAGAAAAATTTCCCTTTGAAAAGTTTTCAAAAATATTATTTTTCTTTACTTCAAAAATTTTTTATAATTGATAGAAAAATTGGTTTTTCTTCATTCCTATATCCAAAATTCCATAAATTTAAGCCCTAAATCCTCTTGAAATCTCGTACCCAAATTTCGATAATAACCTGAAAAATTAATCTATTTTCTATCTTAAAAATTATGTAAAAATAGTTCTCGAACTTAGAAAATTTCAATTTTAAAGCCATTGGACTATTCGGAATATTTGAGTATCAAGTTGTAATATTTTTGAATTATTTTAAGCAAATTCTAATTTATTTTACAGTTCAACTTTGTTTGTGGCACTATTCACAATACACTACCATAAAATCGTATTTAGCCTTTTTAACCATTTGAATGACTTTGGATTGGCTTCAAACTTTACCCAAAATTCTTTTGTAATTAATACTTCCCATCGGTATGCTTAGTGTGACTTGGGTCTCGAGAAGCACTATTCATCTCGAGAAGTACTACTCACGAGAGTCGAATTTTTGGGTCGTTACACCCTAAAAGGTTTAAAATGGCCTTCAGCCATCATATACCATGCATACACATTATACATGTCATAAGTGCACATTAGTAATGGCATTATGGCATAAAACACGATATTCAAGTCATTTACGTATGCAACTCGCAATTGTGCATATAAAGCTTACACCAATGAGTTTCGGCCTCCACCTACCCAAAACCTCTAAAACACACATACATATGCATATACAACTCTATGTCATGTTTAGATGCTCAATATCACATCTGCATACTTTCAACCAATTACACACAGTCATACGACATTAATAATACAAAATGACTTTATACGGTCCTATGATCACATAATGCATTCCTTAACTAATATTACCATAAGAATGCATTATTCATGTATAATCCATTTTAAACCACCACATTACATGCATTCATCACACATTTATGCCATACATGCCCAATTATTCATTAAATGCTCATTATGCCATTAAATGCAAATTATGTCAAAATGCACATAATAAGTTCATAGTCATTTTTATCTAATTAGTGTGATTACACTTACCAAAATAAGTCACATTAGATGCCTAAAACTAGCTTAAGCCTTCTCCTTGCCTTGGGATGCTCGAATTGACACCTCACCTACGAATTTAAAAGGGTACAAACTTAAAAAAATAATATAAAATAATCCATATATCGAAAAAATATTCTAAGCTTAGATATATATACTCTATGACACCCTAGGAACCTATGAAAAACATCAAAATAAAAAAAAGCACTCAGGAGTTGGGTGGTCACTATTGACCTCGGGATTCTTTTTGATTTTTCTCTCGAAATACCCCGCCATTCCCGGTGATTTTGGTTTCCATGAACTCATATTGGGATGCTCTTTATTTCGGGTATAATTTTTTCAAATGGGTCCCTTCGTGGAGGAAGAAAGGGAAAGATAAAAGAGAGGGAGATGGTGGATAATTTTTTTGGTGGAAATGGGGTGGAGGAGGAGAGTTATGGTGTGTGGGAAGATTTCCCTTTTTATACTTTCCCACAATTAATTTTTCTTTCGTTCAAAAAATTATTATAACTAATTGGAATATTAGTTTTCCCCATTCTTAACCCTAAAATTTCATAAATATAAGTCCTAAATCATCTCAAAATCTTGAGCCCAAACTACGACAATAACCCATAAAATTAATACATTTTATGTCCCAAAAAAAAGTAAAAATACTTCTTGAACTCAAAAAATTTCGATTCCAAAGTCAATGGATTATTCAGAATATTTAAGTATCAGGTCATAATATTGTTAGATTATTTTGAGCAACTTTTTATTTTATTTATAGTTCAGATTTGCCTACTACACTATTTATAGGACACTGTCGTAAAATCTTATTTAGCATTTTTAACCATCCAAATGACTTTGGATTGACTTCAAACTTTGTCCAAAATTCTCTCATAATTAATAATGCCTGTTGGTACATTTAGTGTGACACGAGTTTCAGGAAGCACTATTCACCTTAGGAAGTACTATTAATGAGAGTTGGGATTTTTGAGTTGTTACAAGGTGCATAAAAAAAGTCTTGGTAGTTGAAGATACAAATCATAGCAGATCTACTAAAGTCCACTATTTAACATGTCAAACTATCCTAATACATTTTAAATTCTTAGGTAGAAATGGGTACATCACATTCTATTCATAAGTTTTCTTACATTTAACTCATATGCATATCATTTACTAGCATTTAAGTGTCAAACATTCTGATGATGCAAAAATCCTAACATTTCATTTTGGATGTCTTTTTTTTTTCTCACGATTAGGCTAAATATATGTCATGCACATATATTCGATATACTTGAATTTCAATAAGCATCTTGTTTAGTTTATGAAATACAAACCTTATATATTTGTCATAAATCTCATGTGAGCATGTTCTTAAACATTCACATGTATATCTAGCATAACACTTTAAATTTTTATTCATTTATAACCATATAGAATGACATATCATTGCATAAACTCTTAGATCATATAAATTGAGCATTCAATAATAGGTCTTTTCTGTAAACCCTATAATATTACATTGTAAGCAATTTCCACATTAAAATATTGTTAAAACACTAAAGATGTAATATATAAGATCATTTGACCTCTCTCTCTTTCTAAAAAACACATTAACATGACCAAAAGTCCATAAATAGCCTTATTAAATTTCATATAGTCATTAAATCATAGTAGCTTAGAAAGTAAATCTACTTTTAAGCAACTATAAGTTTCGGCCATGCTATAACCCACACATAAAGCATATGTATATCATCATAAGTTCATCAACAACTCATTTTTGTGACTTAAATTAACTCTTAGGCCATCTAACATCTAATAAGATTGAACAAAATTTGCATATTCTTGATTAGAGGTTTTGACCACCATCACATATCAATGTATAAGTATCAAATCCATAAATTCCTATACTTTTAGCTATAATTCTTCACTAATTGCACATAAGCAAGTTCAATTCCATAGGCATCCATACTAAACCAAAACCTTAACCTAATAATTTCATTAAGAAAGAATTAATTTAATGTTAAAAAAGTTAAGAAACATTAACCTCTAATATTAGCTTCTTTAAATCTTTAATATCATCTACTAAAGCTTTTAAACTACTTTTTTTCCTTCTCTTTGAGTTTCGGCCACAAGCACTTAAGCCTCTTCCTTTTTAGCTTAAACTTAATCATATAAAAACACAACCATAAAACATCAATTAAAGCATAAAAACTCCACTTAACCCTTTTTCTTACATTAAATGGGCATTAATTCAAGAGATAGAATTACTTACCCGTCAAAACAATCTCTTGTTCAAACCTTAAATCCAATACTTTTTCTTTTAATACTTCACTTTCCACTCACAAAATTAAGTTTGCTTTAATCTTTAAAGAAGAATCATGTCTTTTAAATAAGCTTTAAAGTAGAAAAAGAATGGAGGAGAGAGGGAGAAACCATTATCTTTGAGGGGGAGGAAGAGGGTGAACCTTATTCATCCTTTCTCTTTCCTAAAGGCCCCTTTTATATAGCCATATGGATGGCTATGATTTTGCCATTTGTCCCTCATCCCTTACCACTCTTAATCTTTAACTAGCGAGTCAAAGCTCACTTATCTTAGTCAACATCTAGTTTAATTTAGTGTTAATTAAACTTTCTTTAGTCCTTGGTTGCTATTTGTTATTGTCTATTATGTTTATCCACTACTCGAATTTTATTTTCAAATTTTAACTTTGAAAAGATTTTAATTTGTTCCAATATTAAAACTAAGTACTATTCATGAATTTTACTTTTCAAGCCCCTTAGGGCTTTGGGTGCACTATTTATGAACTCGAGATTTTTAGGTCATTACAGTCACATTAAACTTATATCAATGATTTTTTGATAGATAATTAATTGGTATTTTCTAAAAAATGGTTTTAAATTTTTCCTTACTTAAAAGTCACCATAATTTTAAGAAGGCCAATTTAACATCCCAAAAATATCCAGTATTGAAAAATACTATTCTTGTCTTGAGCTAAGAATTCGAGGCTCAAAAATTTCTAAATTTTTACTAGGAAAGGTAGTGTATTGAACGGTCTAAAAAAGGTATTTATTTAAACATATAATTAATAAAAAGATTCAAAATGCAAAAATAAAAACTCACGTATGGATTTTTATAACATAAATTTAAATGTCTACATATAAAATGGAATTTTCTTTAATCAATTATGCAAAATAAATTTAGGCATCTTAATGATATATTAGATGAATAATTTTAATATTAACAAAAGAAATTAATTTAGATGATTAATTAAGGAAGAATAATTGGGAAATTAATTTAATTAAGTTAAGAAAGATCAATTTAAAATAAATAAATGTTTATTAAATAGAAAGGAAAATGTCATAATTATATAATACATTAATAAGAAATAAGGATCATTAATTAATATAATTAATATTAAGTGAATTAATTAATATTTAAGTATCCAAACTCTAAATTGATGAGCTTTAATAGGGTACATTCCTACCTTTGCCCCAAATGATTAATTATAAAAAAAAAGATTTAAGTAAATATGTGTGAGTTAAATATAATAACTATCATATAAACCAGATGTTTCTAAATTAGTGTATCAAAACAAAAAGTAAGAGGATTGATTAATTGTAACACTTAATTTAGAATAATGATAAATTAATTAAATTAATTTATAATTAAAGTTTCATCAATAATTACATGTAAAACATGATTAAGACAAAATGATAAAGATTAACTTAATTAATTAATCAAAAGAAAGAAAACATGGGATTTTGCTAAGTGTATACATCTCATTCATTGAATTCATAATATATAAACATGGGAGATAGGCCAAATGAAACTTATTCTAAATTTTTCTTCAAATTTTGGTCATAAACTTGAGAAAATGAACTATTCCCCAACCTTTCTTTTCATCATGTTTTCTATCTTAGGAACTGAGAATTAAAATTAGGTTGGCATTCTCATGAATTGAATGCTTAAATGGAAATCAAGGGAAGATTAACTAAAAAGAATGAAAGGAGCAAGAATAGGGAAAAGACAACTGGTTTTTGTTTAAGAAGATGATAGGGCTGATTGAGTGTTTTCTTTTGATTTATATAGAGTGGATAGCTTAATTTCATAATCGTGTGCAACGTCCCTCACTTAACCTATGTTCAAATCCAAATTAAGGATGATACACAACTGATATCATCAACTATATCCATAATACTCTCTTAATCATGTCTATAATATCATTAGATATTTATCTTAACCCATATAAAATAACCATGGTAGTTTGATGTAAAAAACCAAGTTAACTATTTAGGGTCATCGTGTCAAAAATTTAGCAACATAATAATTATCTAGTGATAGTATACCAAATAGTATCTATATAGAAACTATAGTCCTAATATATTTTTTGTCCATAAACTTCAATTCTCAACTTTAAGTCATAATTTTGCCATGTAACATATCACATACATCTTAAACAATTATACACATACCCCATACATATCCAAAATGAAACATACCAACATACTTATATTTATAAACCAAAATTCACATAACATTCATTAATCCATAGACAATCAAAACATATATACATACATACACACACACATGCATGCACACACATACAAATGTCCAAAATATAAATACATATTTATACCACTAGGAGTATCTTCAAAATGCCTTGGACTTGTTAGGACTATTAGAACACAATTGTTGCTTTTTCTTTACTTTAGACTTTAAGTGTTCCAAAAGAAAAATAAAGTGTTAAGGTATACATCTTACTGGGGTAATATAAAGAATTTTTAATTTAAGTAATAAACATAAACATATAATAACATTCAACTTAAACTAACCAATTATTTAATATAATAACCTTTTCATTCAAAAATTTAAAAAAAATGCATCATATTTTCAAAGTCCAAAAGATTAGTCTTAACCATTAGTGTTCACTTTTTTCAACTATGGTTACCCTTATTCAGAAAAAAATATTGCTAGGTTAATCAACCTAGAACATGAGCCTAGGAAAAAGTTAGAGGAACTTGAAAGAAAATGTTTAGTTAAAAAATATTCAGACAAATTGATAATAGGGGCATCATTAATGTATTACTTGGAAAGGGAGAGGAAGGACATTCCATCGAGGTTCAAGATACTAAAGGGCATAAGGCTAGCACCTAAAAAAGTTACCTATTTATTTAAGAATTCCTATCATCTCTATATGATATGAGTTTTAGGCCATATCAAGTCCAAACATCAACTTTAAGCCATGACAAGAAAAACTCCATACATTTTAAGATGTATAAAGCCATGGAAAGAAGAAATCTAGGAGATGTAAGCTCAAATCCATTTAGGGTAACAAAATAATTTTCAAGAATTAAAAAGTGGATAATCTGAATAGTAAAAAAATTTTATTGCACACTTCCTAGATCGAAAATCATTAAAAGGTGGTCTAGGAAAAAGTTAAAAAAAGGGAGAAAATATTTAGTTAGAAAATCTTCAGACCACTAATAATATGGGTATTATTTTATGCAATCCCTTACATACCCAATCGATCATTCAGTTAATATGATCACTTGTTCTCCAACTGCATATCTTAAAAATGCTCCACATAGCAAATGAACACTTTGCTCAAACTTTAGAACCCTTTGCCTTCATGAAACATATCTTTCCTTAATCTCTTCATCACAAAATACCAATATACTTTTCTATACCTTCACTTTCATATTCCTACAATGAGTCTAAGGAATGGGTGATTTCAGTGACATTATCTGACAAATTAGCTTATACATTGATTTGTAATGGCCTATAAATCTTGGGTTCATGAATAATACTTTTCAAGCCATAAATAGTGCACCCAAGACCTTTAAGAATCAAAAAGTACAAATTTGATTTTTAGAAAGTACAATTCATGAATAGGACCTAATTCAAATATCAAAATAAATTGAGGTTGTTTTAGGGTCAAAAAATTGAAATAAGCGATAAGCAAATAAATATGAAGTAGCAAATTGTAACTAAGAGTTAAAGGAAGATTAATTAACACAAAGTAATTAAGATTTAACTAACTTAAGAGGGTTTTAACCCCTTAATGTAACATTAAGTGAAAAAAGAGATGTTTGACAAATGACTTCATCTTAATTATATATGAAGGCATATGGAATGGGAAAGAAGGGAGAGAAAGGTGAATAGTATAACCTTCTTCCTCTATCTTAAAGTCCACAGCTTCCTCTTGATTTTCCTCCATTTTTCTTTAAGCTAACAATAAAATGTTCTCATTTTAACATCTTTTTTTCATAGGCAATCAAAGATTCATGGAAAAAAGCCTAAGGATTTAAAGTAGGGCATAGTTTTAAAGAGCAATTTAAGCTTAAAGTGTGAAGTAAGTTACTCTCTCTCTCTTAGTAAATGTTAATTTAATGTGGTTGAGTGAAAAATGGTGTTATAATTCTTAAACACATGATGTATCATTTTTTTATATCTCTTGAAGTTTTTTTTTGAAACAAATGAGACATTAATGGTTTAGCTAAAATCTTGTTTGAAGAAGAACAAAAGGATCTAAGGCATAGAGGCATCCTAAAGTATCGTAGAAGTTTTATTTTGGTTAAGGTTTATGTTTCACAACCTAATTAACTCTAAATAGGTGATTAAATTGAGGGAATACATGAATTAGGGTTTTGGGTTAGGAAGGATTTCATGAAAATAAAGTTGTTTAAGTTTAATTAATGGACAAGGATAGTAGAAGGTAAAAAAAATGATGAAATCTATATTTAGGCTTCAGTTTTTTTTTTATACATGGTTAAAATTCATGACAAAAAGGATTATGGTTTTTACTTGTGATGACTAAGTAATGAATGGAATAAAAACAAGTTTAAGACATACATATGTTTTTTTTTATTAAAAAATTATTTAAAGATGAGAACTTAAGTCATCAAATATGAAGACTTGATATGTAAACCTATGCTATTGCTAAACCATAATGCCTTGCTAAATAAATGTAATGCCCATAATTTCCTGAGTTATGAAGAGTACTTCCCAAATAGTGAATAGTGTTTACTGAGACCAAGGTTACACTAACCATTTAAATGGAAGTATTAATTATAACATCATTATGGTGAAATTTGGAAAGCAATCGAAGTCATTTAAAGGGTTAAAAATGAAACTAAAGTTCTCACAGTGGTGTCTAAGGAATAGTAATTCAATTGAAACTCAATGACAAAATATTTTAAAAGTGCTCAAAATAATTTGAAAATAGAATTGACCTAATGTTAAAAAAATTCTAACTAAGCAAATGGTGCTAGATTTAGAATTTTTTAATATCGAGAAATAATTTAATGGAAGCAATTAAAGAGTAATTGTTCAATTTAAATAGTTCCCCCTAGAATTAAATTACAATTTTCTTAGGGCATTGGAATCATATATTTTCCAAATTATTGATACAAAGTGAGAATTAAAATGACATTTTAAAATCAAGGAATTAATTTTTAAAGAAAGAAAAGGGCAATAATTAATATCAACCCTAGGATCTAACAAGTGGCAATCATCTATCCCTTTATTCTTATACACACACACATATGTATGTTTATATTGAAGTAAAACACAAATGGCCATCTTTTTCCCTCTCTAGTTGCCAATGCCACCTCCTCTATTCTTTTTCTTCTTTAATCATCAAAACATCCTTAAATTCATCAAATTTCCATACTGAACAAACCTCTACCACCTTGTGACTGCTAATCAAGAGAGAGAGAGATCTAAGAACAAGCTTATTTTGAAAGAATTCAACACTTGGTGAAAAGTGTCAAAGTTATGAGTAATTGGTTAATTTCATGGTTTCTAATTTTTCTAGGATAGAATTTCATACCAATAAGATAATTCTAAGATTATTTTGAAGTTTGGAATGCTTAGGAATTTATTTGGGATATTTCTAACTCAATTTTGAATATGTTTGTAGAGAGAGAAGAGAAATTGGAAGAGAAGGAAAAAAAACTAGGCTTATAAGATTAATTAAAGTCTTTTAGGAGTCATAGTAAGTGCATTTAATGTATTATATGTTAATTTATATTGAATTTCTAAGTTATGTGTATGTGACATGTTTAGCTGGTGTATGTAAAGTATATGAATACATGTGTTTAGCCTTGAATTGAGTATGTTTGGTTTTAATTGAATGATTTAAGTATGCTTGGATTAAGAAACTAAAAGAAATTAAATGTGAAAGCCCTCACCTAACTCGGTAGCTGAATCTGAATGAGAGATGGCACATTGTGACACTTTTTACTCAAACTATTGCTAGTCTGAATAAGAGATGAAACATTAATTGGTTTTACCTATGTAATGCCCGTAAATCTCAATTTCATGAATAGTACCTTAGAGGCATGAATAGTGTCTCCCGAGATGTTGGGGCACCATATAATGGGCAGAAAAGGACGTACTAGTCATAAAACTTTGATGGGCTAGAAAATGATAAAAATGAAAGAATTAAAACTTTTAGTAGAACGAATAAATTATTTTAGGCTATGAACTAGTGAATAGTGACTTTATTAGAGTTTATGCTGGGACAGCTCTGGGATGTGCTCGAATGAACCTAAAAATATCATTCTAATGATTCTAGTGGTAAAGGAATTTTAATTTTCTAAAGTCATTTGATGTTTATTTAGGATTTCTCAATTACACTAATGAATAGTAGCCTTAGTTCTCATTGGAGTTTGGGCTTGAGATTTTAAAGTCCCCTTAATTAAGAATTTTGGTAATTTTTGGCACTAAAAGAAGTAATTTTAGATGCCTTGAAAAATTATTTTACATTTTTTAAAGTTAAATCATAAATAGGATTAATCGTGACCATCCAATTACTATATGGCACGATCGGGGTCACCTATCATCTTAATATATATAGGTGTATGTGTGTGCATATATAGGTGATTAAAGGATGTCATCTTCCTCCCTTAGCCTCTAAATGCCGATGTTATCACCATAATTCCTTGTCCTTTTTTTTTTCTTCACTTCTACCCTTTAAACACTCCATTTCTTCTATTTAAGGTAGCAAATCATGCCACCATATTCCATAAATCAAGATTCTAGTGAGAAAAGTGCAAGAAAATGGTTATTTTGGGAGAAATGAGCACTTGGTGAATAGTGTCACCTTAGTGGGTAAGTGGAATTTTCTAAGGTTTAATATTTTTATTCTATGGCATTTAAGGTATAGATGTTATACATAGAAAGAGATTTTAATTTGGAATTGTATGGATTTTTATAGAATTTTTCTAAGCCAAAAACCTAATATATTTGTAGTGAAAAGATAGAGTTGATAGAGGAAGAGAAAACTAAGGATTTTGGAGTTCAATTAGAATGTTTTAGACTTTACTATAAATGAAATTAGTGAAAGATGTATTGTATGTTGTGTGTTGTGCAATTTCAATGCATATGCATGTGTATGTAAATGTTTAATTATGAATGTGTGTATGTGTTTGAACATGAGCAATATGGGAACAACACTAGATAACAGAAATGAGTAATGATGTCTGGAGAAAAGAGTGAAAAACAATATGGATGTGTGAATTGGAGTACTGGCCGAATGAGGTAATTTAGTGTGTATGTATATGCGATTGTAACATACTTGGTATAAATTAACTAGTAATATATTAATAAATCTAATTAATATGAAAGGTAGGAAAGAAAAAGAATCAATAGCCACTAACAAGCCATAACTAAATGGTAAATGGTGATTAATGTGTATATGTAGGTGTAACAAGAGCCGAATGATAAAAAGGCTTAATTAAATAAATAATTATAAGTATAATGGGAATGAGTAAACAATAAGGACTTAAAGGTGGTATTTATATAATTCAATAGTATAATAATTGTCAATGTTGGGCATAAATAAAGAAACCTTAAATAACAAATAAATATGTAAACTTATGAAGGTCTCATAAGGAAAATGAATTTATAAGAATGGGTAATAAAGAGATAATGAGTAAATTACAGTGATGACTAAGAAGTATAAATTATTAATGTGATTGTATGCACATGTAAACTCAGGCATACCATATGAGGATGATGAACTCCAAAAAAGTAAATAATAAATTGACAATGAATGTAAACTAATATGATAGACTAAGAGTGCAAATTGTTAATACTAAGTTGTAATAGTGGCTTGTATGATAGATAGGTATTGAGCATTAGAAATAGTGGGATTACTTTACTTGACATGAAAGGGTTGTGTAGACCATAAACTATATGACCTTGAAATAAAGAAGCTAGTGGTGGATGGGAAAGAATAATATCAAATGGAAATGATTTGATAAAATGAAAATATATGAAAGGAATTAACTTGTAAAGAATTATGGAACCTTTCTTTAAAAGCATTGTTGATTATGCATAAAGGACTTATATGAGATATGATAAATTAAGTAGATGAGAATTGAGGTGTAAAACCAAACTAAAAAGATACTAGTTAATAAATGGGAAGTATGATATGAAATTGTTGATAATATTGAAATGAAATCTTAAGGATAAGGAATATGGTAACTCATCTTAGGTAGTATTAAGAGTAAACTTATGAATTCTTATAGAATAGAAGAAAGATGATAAATGATTGATTATAAATAATGAATAATAGTGTAATAAATTTATGGCCCATTTCAATCAAACTACTTACTAGATAGGTTGACCGGTCAATTAGGGAGTTAGCAATCGCTAGAGGTTCTGGTCCTCATGAGCCATTGCCTATTGGTATGAGATGGTGAGTGCAACTGCTGAGCCCTATACACTTAGGTATTGAGAGGTCCATATAGGCTAATCCTTGCTTACCCATTTGGTTGTGGATTTAGGAGGTTCCATGGGGTGATCCCTATTATCCCTACTATTATTGAGAGGTCAACCAAGACTGATCCCTACTAGTCTGATTTGGGAGGTTCTTATGAATAGGTCCCTACTATTAGGTAGATGGTGTGTAAAGACATCGAGGTCCATAATATAGGCCACTGTATGACATGTATCCTGTTATCTAGTGTTTAAAGAGTTGTCTTTCAATTATAGGCCCTATAAATGAATTGGATATAAAATGTTATTATGCTGTTGTAACCTGGCATAAAAGAATAGAAATTGGAATAATTAATTTGACTATGACTTTGTAATGTAATATCTTGATTGTAGTATGATTGTGTAAGTGAATTATGATCAATAATAGATAAGCTATGATGTTAGTAAAGTGGTTATATGTGAATGATATTATCTATTATATTAGTAACTATTGGCTCATAAAAATAAGTATGGCTTGGTTATAACAGTTTAGTGAAGGTAAAATCTTAATAAAGTGTATAGGGATAAATAAAAAAATAAAGGTAACCACCTAAAGAGAACCTCAGAGGTCATCTCTAGTGTTAAATAAGGCATTAATAGAAAGAAAAAATGGTTAAATTATTAGTATTAAATTAACTCAAACTATATTAATCTTGGGACTTAACATGTACACATCCTATAGCTAGCATAATTGTTATTAAATTAGAAGAATCAACTAAATAGACATAGGATACATAAACCTAGGGTATTAATGGGATAATATTACGTACTCTAATTAATATGGCTTGCATGTGAAGTATGTGTGTGTGATATAATGCATTGTTCAGGTCTATTCCTTTTCGGGGCTGGTCAAATTGAAATAGCTAAAGACTCGACTTAAATCTCACTCCTCGAGTCCCTAAAGATGAGAAGGAAATTAGAGGAATCCTAAGCCATTCCTATTTGATTAGCCTAGAAACAGTGAGTTGGGCACCACAAGGTAAGAGTCGCTACCCAACCGGAGTTGGGAAATACCTTGTAGGGCCAAAACTAGAGTGATTAAAAACCCTTTTCTTGATCTTAAATTTATAATATGACCCTTTGTTCTCAAGCAAATTTTACAATTAAAATAAATCACATATTCACGTGGAAGGAATCACAAAACATATTTACAGAAATAAAGTGCTTGAAATTAAAAATATCATACATAAAATCGGGTGATTTATTTTAAGAACTTTGGTTCTCGCATATCAATTTTAGAAAATAGATTTTATTATTGTGACTTTTATTAAGGAAAAATAAAAAATCATTTTATTTAAAAAAAAACACCAATTAATTAGGTATAAATGATTTTGATTATTTTTATAATGTGCAAAAATCATTTTCTACCTATTGCAACATTCATTGAATATATAGGGAAATAATGAAAATAAAAATAGATTACATGTCAATTACATAAAATACATTCTAACCCAATAAAAAAAAATTACATTTGAAATATCCTAAAATACAATCTAAATAAATAAAATGAATAGTGATAAAGAGAATAAGTAGGAGAAAATAAAGAGCAGAATAAAAATAACAAAAATGAGAAAGAAATAAAAATAAAGGAATGGAAAAGAGTTATGTCTGTATTTACCTTTTGAAAAGATCTCAAAAAGGTTGAAAAATTATGCAGAAAACCTTTAGGAAATATGAAAATGGTGTTTGGAAAGGCTTTTTGTGACTTTTTAGTGCACTTATATCGAGAAAAAGTCTTCCCCTTTAAAAAATTGACTTTTAGTATTTTTACACAAATCCCAAGGCAAAAAATAGCCATTTTGCCAAAACGACCGTTTTCCTTACAGAAACGGCTATTTCTCAAAACTTTGATTTTTTTTAATCCATACCATGGTGGGCTTCCCCCCCTCCCCCCCTGCACCCATTTGGCATCAATGTTAGGCATCTGGCTCGGGCCTATCATCCTGAGTCCTCAACCAACCACAAATGCTTATTTTTCTCACATTTTAAGTTACACTATGAGATTTTTTAGGTCGGGCAAAGACTTAAAGGAAAAATTTTAAAGAAAACTTTAAGATCTTCGAACTAGATATTAATAGCCCTATTTATCAGGATTTTTTTTGTCTTTTCATCATCATTAGGCATTCTGAAAATGGAAGCCTTAGAAACCTAGTGTCTATAGTTGCCCCCAACTTTAGGGAGGTGACAATAGAGTGTGTGAGGTAACTCGAAGTTCAAAAAGAATGAAATGCATATCTTATAGGGTGGCCTTTTTTGTAGTTGTTTTGAAGTAAAGTCATTACAATTGAAGTTAATGGGATCTTGATAGTGCTGGAGACTTTGTGCCTGAAGTTGATTTTTTTATTTCAAATAGTGTTAGAGACATTGCATATGAAGTTGATGGGATTTAGGCAGTGCTGGAGATGTTGCACCCAAAGTTGGAAGGAATTCGGATAGTGTTAGAGATATTACACCCGAAGCTAATTTTTTTCTTCAGATAGTGCTAGAGACATTACATCTGAAGTTGACTTGGTTAAGGTAGTGCTAGAGATGTTGCACCTGAAGCTGATGGGATTCGAACAGTGTTGAAGATGTTGCACTCAAAACTGATTTTTTTGTTTAGACAATGTTGAAGACATTGCATCTGAAGTTGACTTAGTTCAAGTAGTGTTAGAGACATTGCACCTAAAGTTAACTTGGTTTAGGCAGTGCTAGAGACATTGCACCTAAAGCTATTGGGATTTAGGTAGTCCTAGAGATGTTACACCTAAAGCTAATTTTTTCCATCAGATAGTGCTAGAGATATTCCACATGAAGTTAACTTGGTTCAGGCAGTGCTAGAGATGTTACACCTAAAGCTGAAGGGATTTGAGCAATGCTGAAGATGGTGCACCCAAAAGTAATTCTTTTTGTCTAGACAATGTTAAAGACATTACATCTGAAGTTGACTTAGTTCAACTAGAGACATTGCACTTAAAGCTGATGTGATTTGATTGAATGAATTTCTCATTTTTTTTGATTGCGCGTCACTAAACTTGCCCCTTACAACTGAGCAAATGGTGATGGACTATTGTTGGTTCATCATTTGTGATGTTGCATATAAAATATAGCTTGCCCTCTATGAAGAAAAAAGGAGTTGAAATGTGTTAGTCATTAGAGGTTATTTACAGCATGGATGCATGTTGTGTGTGAGTGCATCCTTAATTCATGTCATTGATGAAAATTTTTTTAATGACTTTTTCCTTTTTATTTATTTATTATTATTATTTTTTATTTATTTATTCATTTATTAATTTTTGTTACATTACAATTTTAGTTTAACTATTCATTTTGTTGGTTCATAAATGTTATGATAAAAAGATAAAAGCAATGAACAAAATATGACAATTTTATAAATGAAAGATTTTGAGTACAAAATTTTATGTCCAAAACTAATATGTACATAAAAAGATAACAAAAAGGTTTAAAAAGCTGGAGGTTGTCTCTAGGACTGAAGCATCTGGAGCTCTACCTCAACTGCATCCAGCCTATTAGACATCTCACGACGGGAGTCCTCAATCCTCATGTTGAGGTCTATGTGAATGTAGTGGAACTGATCTATCATTCAGGCTTCTATAGCCTACAGGAGACTTTCGTATGATGTTAGAGGAGGTGCTAAAGAAGACAGGCCCACCTTATCTATCCATTGTCTCTAGGCTAGTGGCTAAGGAGGTGAGTCTACTCTTAATAGCTCGGTAAGGTCGACAACAAAGTGATCATCTTCTCCTCGTTACTCTCTAACCTACTCATCTAGCTTAGTCTCTATCAGTAATCTATATCCTACTGGCACCTGTGAGTCAATTTTGTTGACCTAAAGCTATTGCAGAGTGCTGCACTAAGATGCTACTCCGAAATACCTAGACTTCACAAGATGGTTGTGATGACTCCTCTAACAATGATCCCTTTGCCAAGGGATATGCTGGTTCAGTGTAAATGCTTAAGAATTGTCCATGTTAGGTTAAATCGGATATTGTGGTCTATGGCCCAAAGCCTATAGAGCTCGATCGGGTTCACTTGACTAGTGCTACCCACGTGTCTAAAGTAACTAATGATGGAGACTCTATATAGATAACAATGGACAGGATCCTTGATGGATGATGCCTTAGTTCAGCTAGCATTGTAAAGTGTGCCAACTTGATCGAGGAGCTCCCAATACTCATCTAGACTCTTTGGGATCTCTATATCCCCATTAACTGGTAGCAGAGTAGCTCAATAAATTAGAGAAATGATATCTAGTATCTAGTCTTAAGAGCAGCAAAGTGTATGGTAGAGGTGTTGCCTAGATATGCTTATTAGAAGTGAAAGGTGCTCAAGAACTCCAGAGTGATGGCAAGGTATGTGGCATACCTCCAAAAATAAAACTCCTGCCATCCTTCTTATGCAAGAAATTAATCTACCCTTTCGAGCATGCTTAGGTCCCTGAGGGTCTGTGTGCATAGGTAGTAGCTCCCAATATATGTAATGGTCGAGAGGCACTGGAATAACTCAACCTCCTCATAAGTAAGCCAACCTGATACAGCTAAATGCTCATGCATAGGTTAGTGATGTGGGTAGCTCTATTTGCATCCTGATGGTATGGTTATGTGTATATATAATATTTTTGGTGCAAAGATGAAATGGTGAAAATATATGAAAATGATAAAAATGGAAAAAGGTGGCCTTAAATAAAAGTTAGGCAAAAATGATCATTTTTGCAAAGGTAAAATAGTCGTTTTGGCTATTGGAAAATGGCCATTTTGGGCCTTGAAAATAGCCATTTTATGGTTGAAAACGGCCACTTTAAGCACCGAGAATGGCCATTTTCAACAAGAAAATGCTTGTTTTTAACTAAAACACCAGTTTTCACACCAAAAATGGCCGTTTTCAGTAAGAAAATGCCCTTTTTTTGCCTAAAATGCGGCTTTTTCACTTTTTAGGCTATAAATGCACTAATGTATGCATAGATCCTCATGCCATTTGAGTTTTTTTAGTGTTTTCACAATGATAAGTGATGAATTTCTTAAAAAACTTCATAAAATTCTCAATCTCCCTTCCATATGGATAACTTCTGTTCTGGCTCCCTATAGTGGCTTGAAATTTCTTCAAAGAGTTCATCTTAATCTATCTTTCCTTAAAGCTAATACACAATTTTAGGACCCATAATTCTATGTGCTTTGATTTTCTCATCAAGAATTATGCCCCCTATCTGAAGAGTTTGCTGCAATCTTAGGTGTGTCTTATTCCTCCAATACACTGCCTTGTTATCCGACTTGCATTCTTTGCTACCCATATGAAGTGGTTGACACGCTAGGCATACTACCATTATTGGCTGCTAAATGGGTCTTAAAGAGAGAACTAGTTTCTTTAAATGCACTATTAGCCTATGTTAAAGGCTACACTGACATTTTATCCTTTTCATACAATTGTATATATATTTATCTTTTTCTCTAAATATCTAATAGTTTCATTTGAAGGCTATTTTAGAGATTATTAGTTGTTCAGTGTGGTCAATAGTTTAATGAATGGTTTGAATCTTTTTCCCTTAATTCTTGCTAAAACAATCCCCGGTCTTGATGCTATATAGTTTGGAGAAGGTAAGTTTTTCTATGGAAGCCCACTTCTACTTCAATTTTTTAAAGAATAGACTGCCCTAAGAGAGGTTTTCACCCTATTCTTTATTCAATCTTTTGCTTAGGAAGTCTTTTTAGGTTTTTATTCCAAGCAAACTTTTTGAGGGTAGACTGCCTTTACGGGTTTTCACCTTATCCCTTGCTTGACTTTTGCTTAAGATGCCTTTAAAGGTTTTCATTCTTAATAATTTTTTGTTCTTTTTTTTTCTAGCTCTGGTTATAGAAGAAGCTTTGCCTATTGGATAACCCTCCCTCTCGTGTCCTTTGATCTTATAGTCTAAAGCATTTATTGTCCCGTTCCATCATGTGTCATTTTATAGATGTTGAGTAATGGGTCTTTTGGCTAGGTGCTTTAAGTAATGATAACATAAGTTTCAAGAACTCCTGGATTTCCTTATAGTATGTGTGGTATAGCAGTGCATCAAGCTGTGTTCCTTTAGTCAATTTTCATAAGGTTACTTTTTGTATCCCTAATCAATGTATGAGGCAATTTAGCAAGACCCAAGGTATTGTTACTTGCCCATTGTCCTTTAAAGGGGGAGATTTATTTGTCACCTTAATTACTTGTTATCATGACATGTGGAACAATTACCTTTGAAGATAAACATTCTACCCAAAGTTGTTTGCAACTTTCAGACTTTCGATCTTTATAAAGAATGGGTAACAGGCCCTTCTCAGGATAATAGATCCCGTTGGCTAAATATTAGTAGGGAAAGCATCAATAAATGGTAGAAGACTTGAATTTTTAATTTAATGTATTTTATTTATTTGTATAATATTCTACCTCTCTAGTTTACAAGATGTTCAATTATGCTTATTAAGGTGGTCCTATCTATTTGCATCATATTGGCATTTTATGATAATCACAATAAGACATTAATGCAATAACACATTTCTTCATTTAACCAAGGAAGATCTTAATTACATCTTAAACTCCTATCATCAATTATCCCTCATAGGTTTTCTTGATTAACCCCTAATTGTTGCATAAGATGCCTTTTTTGATTTTCACCCTATCAGGTTGCCCATTTTTAGCAAGGCTGCCATTTTCTGATTTTTATCTTGCAAGGCTATTTTTTCTCTTCTTTTTCTCATTCATTTGTCTTTAGCCATAGAACCTTTTTAATCTATCTATATTTATAGGCTTCTTAAACTCATTTCCATCAAAATCTATAAGAATTGCAATGCCTCTTGGCAATATATGCTTAAGGATGAATGGTCTTTTCCAATTTGGTTTGAACTTCACTCTCAGATTAGTTAGAACTAGCCTTATATGTTTGAGAACTAGCCCTCATTCTTTCAACTTGTGATTCTTCACCCTTTTGCCAAAGGCTCATGCCATCCTTTCCTGATAAAATTGATTGTGATAATTAGCTTTTAGTTGTTTCTCATCTAGCAAGTTCAACTATTGTAACCTTTGTTCTACCTAGGCTGTTTCAAGAATCTCCTTCTCTATTGCCACTCTTAATGACTAGAACTCAATCTCTATTGAAAGTACAACATTTGTCCTGTACATTAAGGAGAATGGAGTAGCAACTGTTGAAGTTCAAATCGTAGTCTTGTATCCCCAAAGTGTAAAGGGAAGTTTATCAGCCCAATCTATATAGGTTCTAACTGTCTTAGCTAGGATCTTCTTAACATTATTATTCATCATTTTGACTGCTCTGTTAGCTTGTAGTCTATAAGGAGAGGATTTATGGTGTTATATCTTGTAGTTATGTAACAGTGCTTTCATCTCAACCTAAAATAAGACACCATTATCTAAGACTATGTGGTGTGGAACCTTATATCTATAGATCAAATTCTTTTCTATGAATTTAGCCATCTCTCTTGCTCCTAACTTCTTAAAAGATTCTGCTTCAACCCATTTTGAGAAATAATCAATGGCTACCATAAAAAAAACAATTCTCATTCAAGGCTGTCAGATGTATCTCTCTAATTATATCTATCCCTCACATATCAAATGGCTAAAGGAATGAAAAACTATGTAGTTTTGATATTGACACATGTCTTAAATCCCCGTACTACTGACACTTATGGATTTTTGCATGTATTTTAAGCAATCATGGTCTATAGTAAGCCAAAAGAACCCTTGGCACATGATCTTTCTAGCTAACTCTGAACTATTCATATCTATACCATAAGACCCTGCATATATTTCTTCCATGACATTTTCTGCTTCTTTCTCTTCTAAACAATAAAGCTGAAAACCATCTACTTGCATTTTGTATAAGATCCCATCTACATTAATGAATTGAGTTGATAGTTTCCTCAATTTCCTCTTGTCCTTGTCTATAGTTTATTCAGGGAATTTTCCACACTTTAGGTAATTCTAGATGTCATCAAACCATAGTTTACTTTCTTTCTATTCAATTTCCATTATCTGCTCTGTCTTATAGCAAGGCTTTTTAGAATTGGAGACAATTACTACTTTCATGATTACCCCTTTTAGATTATCCCACATAGAGACTAGAGTGGTTGATGTATCTACTAATTGATTATAATCTCTAGGAACATGATGAAAGTTGCACATTTCAAACTATCCATTAATAGACCTTAGGTACTTTGCATAAGGAATTAATCTTTCTTCACGAATGGTCTATTTTTCATTGGTCCGATACACTACCAAAGATGAATCCCTAAATACCTCATCTATCTTTGTGCTAAGAGCTAATAATGCTTCAAGCTTTAATATGCAAGCTTTGTATTCTGCCATCTTATTTGTAACTCTATGTCTTAACATCTTAGCTAGTGACAATTTTTCTCTTTTAAGGGTTATTACAATTACTCCTACTCCTGCTCCTTTACTATTTATTGCCCCATCAAAATACATATGCCATCCTTAGACTACAATTGGGTTTAGGTTTTCATTTGGGAATTCAAACTCTAGCTGCTCACCTTTTATTGAATGATTGGATAAAAATTGTACGACTACCCGCCCTTTTTATAGTCTTCCTTGTTATGTACTAAATGTCAAACTCTTGAAGTAAAAGAAGCCATTTACTCATTCTTCTTACCAAAGATGGTGTCATCTAAAAATATCTTAATGGATTATCTTTGGACACTACCTGTACCATATATGATTGGAAATGGTGCCTTAGTTTCTTTAAATCCCACAATACTATAAAGAAAATCTTTTCCACTTCTACATACTTGGCCTCATACGGAAGAAACTTCTTGCTTAAGTAGTAAATCATAAACTTAACCTTTAGCTCATCTTCCTATGCTACCATAGCCCTAACTGAGCTTTGTTCAATAGATAAATAGAGAATTAGTGGCTTTTTATGCCTTGGTAGTTGCAAAACTGGTGGGTTTAGTAGATATTCCCTTATTATGTTGAAAGCTTTCTGACAATCATCATTCCACTTGATTTGTTTGTTCTTTTTTAGAAGTTTAAAAATAGGCTCACATATGGCTGTGAGCTTGGCTATAAAGCTACTGATGTATTGTATCTTACCCATAAATCCCTTTATCTCTTTTTCTTTCTTTAGAATTAGCTTTTCTTTAATTGATTTGGCTTTATTAGGAACCACCTCAATTCCTCTTTAAATTACTATATGCCCTAAAAGTTTACCTAAAGTTACTTTAAAGACACATTTTTTGGATTCAAATACAAGTTGTATTTATCTAGCTGCCTAAAAAACTTTCCCAATGCCTTAAAATGTCCTTCCCTTATAGCAGATTTGATGATCATATCATTAATATATACATTCACTTCTTTATGAATCAAGTCATCGAGAATTCTTATAGCCATCCTCTAGTATGTTGCTCTAGCATTCTTCAACCTAAAAAGGCATAACCCTATAGCAAAAGGTACCCACTTCATGATGAAGGCAAATTTTATCTTTTCTGCTATCCTATTTAGAATTTGATTATAATCGGCATATCCATCCATGAAATTGTACATTTTACACATTGCCACACTATTAACTAGCATGTCTATATAGGGCAATAGAAAGTCATCTTTTAGGTAGGCTTTATTTAGATCCCTATAATCTATGCACATCCTGACTTTGCCATCTTTCTTAGCGACTGGCACTATATTGGCTAGCCAGGTTGAATACTACACCTCTTCTAAGAACTTGGCTTCAATTTGTTTGTTTACTTCTTCTTTTATCTTTTTTGCCCATTCTGGCCTTGATCTCTTTAACTTTTGCTTTACTGATTTTGCTTCTAGGTATATGTAAATGGCATGTTTAGCTACTTCTCAATCCTCCCTAAGCATGTCTTCATAGGTCCAGGCAAAGACTTTTTCATACTTTTTTAACATTCTCTCAAATTTAATTCTCTCTTCAGGAATTAGATCAAAAGCAATTAAGATCTCTTTAGGATTTTCATTAGTACCAAGATTAAAATGAGGTAGTATTGATTAAATTAATGTTAAAAAAGTTATGTGTGTCGTGATTATCCTTATGCATAATGTAATTAGATGAGACATCATAAAAATAAGCGAAATTATTCATCTGATTAACAAAAGAAATAAAAACATTGTTATCAAAAAGTTTAGGTACATATAAATAATCAAAAAAGTCTTGAGGAGGGTCATCTTCTTCCATTTTTTTCTTTCCCTTGTCTTAGAGCATGGCAATAGTCAAAATCTCTTCTTTAGGTTCAAATTAAAATTTGGCTAGGTTGGTTATAACTTCTTTATCCCAAAAGTTTGAAGTGGCTTTTACTTCATTTATAGCCTAATCAAACACATCACTGAAATCTCAAACCCTGGCATGACCTTCCTTTTAATGATAGTCGACTCTAACTCTCCACAGCAGTTGACATTTCCCTTAACTCGAATAAAACTCTCTTCTAGTTATAGGATACCTTTTCTTATCTATTTTTGGCTTTGAAGTCTCTGCTATGTATCTTAACCCTTTTTAATCCTTCTATCATTATGGTTGGCTGATTGAGATTAAACCATCTAAAGTATGTCTCAAACTAGCACCATGTAAATATTTCATCTTTTTTAGCATATTTACCACATTGGGATCATCCTCTTCTTCTTCTAAAAAGATCCCAGCAATATGGAAACCATTAAAAGGCTGGCTAGCTATCTCATGCATCAAAACCTAATTCTCTCTTCAGGAATTAGATCAAAAGCAATTAAGATCTCTTTAGGATTTTCATTAGTACCAAGATTAAAATGAGGTAGTATTGATTAAATTAATGTTAAAAAAGTTATGTGTGTCGTGATTATCCTT
>CANXYI011381685.1:0-14403 GCA_948208565.1 Hura crepitans | reverse complement strand
AATTTATACTACTTATGCATTGATTATCTTGGTAGTTTGAATTCACTATTTGAAAACGTATTATTCAATAGTTCTAGATTTTTAGGTTATTGCAATTCTTCCCTTCTAAAAATTAAATTTCATCCTCGAATTTTGCCTGATATAAATAAGGGTAGGTATTTTTGTCACATTGTTTATTCACTTTACAATGTTGATTCCTCAATCTTAAGATTCTGCCATTGCCCTTTGACTAAAGGAACTCGCTTTCTACATATTTCTTTGACTTCATTATGAATGATTACAATTGCCTTCTATTCATATGTTAGATCTGGTCGCTTTTTAATACATTAAACTTAAATTAAATGAGAGTGATTTGATTAATATCTTCAAAGCATTGAGACATGAAAGACATTATAAATCTTGGACAACTTTGGAGGTAAAGCTAGTTGATAGACCACTAAGGCAATATCTTTAATGATTTTTCACGGTCTATTGAACCTAGGACTAAGCTTTTCCTTTTTCCCAAATCTTATCTCTTTCTTTCATATAGATACCTTTAAATATACTTTATCTCTTATTTGATACTCAATATCTTTTCTTTTTAAATTTTTATATGATTTTTATTAATCGCTTGTAACCTTGAGTTTATCACAAATTATTTTCAATTTATTCTTATTTTCTCTTACAATATTTACACCTATAATCTTGTTTTTAACTTAGTCCAACATATAAGTGTCTTACATTTGCTTCCATACAATGCTTTATAAGGAGCCATCATTATAATAGATTAATAACTATTTTTGTAATCAAATTCCATTAATGGAAAGTGAATGTCCAAACTCTCTTCAAAATCTATTACATATCCTTCTAACATATCTTGCAAGATTTATTACAATGAAAAGAATTTTATAATTAGTACTTATAAAATTAAGAAAGATTATAATATCAATGGTCTTTAACCAAATTACTCTCTCTGATTCCCCTTTGGTTTGTGAATAAAGAGCTATACTAAAAGTTAACTTTATGCTTAAAGCTTTATGTAAGCTTCCCCAACATCTTTAAGTGAATCTAAGTTCTTTCTTTTAAATAATTGATATAGGCACTCTATGTAATCTAACTATTTTGCTGACATACAATTATGCCAAACTGTAACACTAAAAATTCTCGAGGTTATGAATAGTAATTCTAAGGTTTTGAATAATATTTCTCATTACCTGAGTGACATTAATTAGACTAAAAGGAAATATATTTAAAACAAAATTTTGGGCAAAATTTGAAGTGCAAATAAGATAATTTCATTGGTTAGAAATAAAAACAAACTTTTATGACAGTCTCTTATGAATTACAACCTAGTCAGTGTTAAACTGATAATTACAACATTTTTGCTTAAAATGACTTAGGAATGTCATAGCTAGAAACTCAAATATTCTACATAGTAGGTTGGAATTGGAATTTTTAAAGATAAAAGGATTTTCATAAACATTAAACAACAGAAAATAAGTTGTTTTAAAATGATTTTTCTTGATTTTTGGGTACAGTTAGTTCTGAATCCTTAGGAATTATTACATATGATTTTATTGTACATTGACATATGTTAATTAAGGTTTGGAAAAGAAGAAAGAAATTAAAAAGAATGATTAAAATGGTTTGAGTTATGTGGACCATTAGATTTTAATGAAATCTAATATTAGCTCATTATCCTAAAACTATAAAAAAGGGGTTAAATATTAGTAAAAGGAAATAAGAAACTTCATTTTCTTCCTCTAAAGCACTTGATACCTTCTCTCCCCTTTCTCCCTTTATTTTTGTTTTCTTTAAGCCTTTTCCCTCTTTAAAGACCATCAATCCTCCATCCAAACATCACTTAAAGGCTTTCTAAAGTAATATTAAAGAGAGAAACATCTAAATTATGAAGAATTTAAAGAATTGAGGTATGGACAAATATTAGCCATTTTTCAAGTAAGTGTTCTAAACTGGGGTTTTAATTGTTTTTAGAGGTGTCTTAAGGTCCCAAATGAAGATTTATTAAGTGGTAAATTAGTTTAGAAGGACAAAAAGAATGTAATATAGAAAGGGGTGTGGAAAAGGCATGTAGAAACAAAGATGTGGCAGAAAAACACAAATTAAATGAAGCTAAATCATATGTGTAATTAGGATGGAATTTTATAATGAAATAAGTATTTTAGTTTTGTATGATTGAATCAAGGATGTAAATGATGAAAAGTGTGATGCGTAGTAATTTATATGATTTTTGTATGATGTTTGAGCTTAATTATGGTAAAATGAGGTATTGATATTCATGAAAAACTATAACGAGTTATAACATTTTCAAACGTAAGTTTAAAGAAATTTTTGAGTAAAAATGATTAAAATGTTTTAATAGCATTTTTAAGGCCTATAGAATCACTTGAGGCATATTTGAAGATAAAAACCTCAAATTGAGGAATAAATTGATGTTAGGCAAAAACCTCTAGTTTTTGCATCAATATATATGTGTAAGTATAAAGTGTGAAATTATCTTATATATAAAACTGTATGCGTGTTATTGAGCATGTAAAAGTGTATATTTTGAAGTTGATATGACAAGATATGTATGGGACCAGTAATGGCTATATTAAGGAATGTTGTGCATGGTTCATTGTAAAGCATGTTTATTATATTTTATTATTCTAAAAATGATAAATTGCCATGATATATGCATATTAGTTGAATGGCCTAACAATGAGGTGTATATCTATTTAAAAGTTGACATATGGCTTAGTGGCCTAAGATGTGGAATTAGAGATAAAAAAAAGCATTCATGTGAAATAATGATGCAATAAGGATGTTATTATACATCTTATGATATGTGTTATATGTGTTTATGGAAAAATGATGGCAATTATGTGAAAAGTGAACTAAAAACATAAATGCACATATGAATATGGACAATATTGTCTAGATAAGTTGACCAATTAACTAGCAAGTTTAGCATAAGGTACTTTTATATGTACTTATAGCCTTCGAGCCTTAGTTTATGGCTTTCAAGCACCAATTTATGGTATTTAGAGTTAATATTTGACTACAGGCCTATATATTTAAATATGACCTTTGAAACCTTCGTGGTCCTAGTTATGACCTTTGTGGTTCCAATAATGACCTCTATAGTCTAAACTTGATACATTCCCTATATGGCTTTTATGGCCACAAAAGTTTTCATTATCTAGTATTGGGATCTAGTTTGTTGATTATAGGCAAACTATGTGATTTCTTACTTAAAAAGGAGTAATAATAGGTAACTAATCTTAAAATAGCCTTAAATGTTATGTATGTTGTATTATGTCATATTATGCCTGCTTATTATACATTTTATTCTTATATTGTGATTTTTTTAAATAAGTGTATATAATAATTTTGAATATAACATGCATATGATATGTGCGACTATTGTTATTAGATACACCACTAATTTATGAAGTTTAGTACACCATTGATTATTTGCAACACCTAGGTCAAAGTGTTAATAGTAAAGCTATAGTTTTATCTTCAATTATGCAAAGAAACTTAAAGATGCTCTTTCAATATATATGGTTGATGTACATACTTGGTTTGTCATATTAGGCACTCATATGTAAACTTTAAGGGATATAGGCCTTGAATGTATCAAAGTTATTTTGTAACCCTTAACTTGTGATTGTATGTATGTTTATATATATACAATTTAATTCTTTCATATGATGCAAGTGTTGAGGGTCTATTAGATATGCATGATGATTGATGTGATGGAAGTAGTGATGATAATGGAAGTTTGTGATGTTAGGAACCATAAAAGTGTTTCCTCTATAGGTTACTATTTGGGAAAGTGTCATCAAACAATCATTATGCTGCTAGATTTTTGTCATGAAGACCCTAAATAGTCTAACTTATTTTCTTAAGCTTGATTTTCTAAAGCTTTAATGATAATTAAGATTTTTAATATATGATAAGTGGAAAGATTTCATAAGTGTACTATGAGGTTATATGTTATTCCTAATTTATATCCGAAAGTGGGTTAGGTAAGGGAAATCACATTTGTTGGTATTAGAGCTCTTGTTTAAGTGTTCTTATGTGTATAAAGCTACATATGAGTTCTAAAGGTTTAAGATCATGCATTGTATAAGTGTACGCTATTAAGGCTTATAAGTTAATTTTCATATAGAATGAAGATGGACGAATCTACAATCTAAGGTGGGGTTGAAGAAGTTAAGAGCCATGCTTCAACATTTGATAGACATGAGCTAATTAGACCCAATGCAATAGCTCGAAGCATATTTTTGACAAGCTTTAAAGCATAACAAGCTTTACTCTAGTAGATGGTGGAATATCTGAGGCAAGTTATAGTCAGTGTTACACCACTATCACCTTTACTATCATTACAAAAGATGTATTTGGATAGAATTAAAAAGATAGGAGCAGTGGATTTCATAGGCACAGACTAAAATGACTCAGCATTTTTAGAATATTGAATAGAGAGAACTATTAAAATCCTTAAATAGCTGAGACATACATCGAAAGTGAATGTCATAGTGCTACCTTATTGATCTAGGAAGTTGCCTTGAGATAGTAGGAGATTATTACAAATTATAATGCTCTAGAATTGCATAGATGGAATTTCTTCCATGAGGAATTCAAAAAGAAGTGTATCATCAAAAACTATTTGGAAGGGAAAATGCAAGAGTTCATTGTCCTAAAGTAAAAGCATAGATTGATATCCAATTATGAGAAGGAATTTGCTAAGCTGAGTCACTTTACTAAGGAGATAGCCTTTACTGTGTAGGTATAAGCTATTTGTGTGTAGGTTAAACCATGAAATCAAAATACATGTGGTAGTAATGAATGTAAAGGAATTTCATACTTTAGTTGTAGTAGCTTATATAATTAAGGAGATTTAGAAGGAGAAAAAGAGATAGTTTTCAAAATAAGAGTACATACAATTAGGGTTAGGTAAATTTTATACCAAACATTAGTAAGAAGTAGAAGGGAGAGCAATATTAGAGATAGCCTTACGTATAGAGACAGGTATAGACACAAAGGTCTAAACAAGGATAATAGTTTTGGCCTAAACATTAGTCATAGGCAGTTAGTGCTTCTATAGCCATGGCGAAGAGTTCATTAGTGGGTTTTTATGAAAACTACATTAAAAGGCATGGAGGTACATGTTAGAGGACAATACTAAAAGCCTTTTTTGGATATAGATCTAAAGAACATTTCCTTAAAAATTATCCTAAGATGCCAATAGCTTTTAGATAGTGTTAGACATCTTTCCCAACTATTCTAAGATTATAAAGGTAAAACAAAGGTAATAGACATAATGGTAATCAAAGGGCTAGATCTAAGAAAGTAGAAGGATCAGAGCCTAGAGCACTAATAAATTAATACACAATCTAGGCTAAAGAAAAGGTAAACTCACTAGATGTTATAATTGGTACCTTCAACATCTTTAATCTACTTGCTATAGCATTGATAGATTCGAGTTCTACATATTCTTACATATGCATATCATGGGCATAAGATCAGGGGTTAGAAGAAGAATTGGTTGATATAGACATTATTATTAGTAGCCCTATAGGACAACATGCAATAGTTAATAGTGTATATGGAAGATGCCATTTGTTAGTCTAAGGTTATAATTTTCCTACAAACTTCATTGAATTTCCTTTTAATGCATTTGATATGATTTTAATAATGGATTTATTGTCCAAGCATCATGAATTGCTAGATTGTAGATAGAAGAGGTTTTCTCTTAAGACAGTAGATGGCAACAAAATGATAATAGTTAGTGAAAGAATGGATTTCTTACTTAATGTTGTTATGGCTATAGTAGTTAGATGGATGATAAAAAAGTGGTTAGAAGCCTATTTAGCACATATAATTGATATGACAAAGGAAGAGCTAGATGTGAAATAGATTCTTATTATGTATGAGCTTTCTTATTTGTTTCTCAATTAGTTACCCAGTTTACCACCTAAGTGGGAGCCCAATATTTATGATTAAAATTTATCCTAATACTAGTCTTAATAGATATATTGGATAGCTCCTATATAATTGAAAGAACTGAAAATTAAGCTGCAAGAGTTTTTAGACAAGGGACTCATCTGACATAATATCTCACCTTAGAGAGTTCTAGTATTTTTTGTAAAGTGGATTGATAGATCTTTAAGGCTAAATCTAGATTACAGACTATTGAATAACGTTATTATTAAGAAGAACTATCCATTACCCCGTATTAATGATTTATTTAATATAATTAAGCTAGCTATAGTTTTTTTTTCTAAAATTTATTTAAGATAGGGTGTTGTTAGTTGAGAGTGAAGGAAGTCAATGTAGCAAAGGCTACTTTTTGGACTTGATGTGAGCTTTATGAGTTCTTAGTAATACCATTTGAATTTACCAATATTCTTATAGCATTTATGGTTTTGATGAATAGAGTTTTCCTACCTTACCTATATCAGTTTATGTTGTTTATTTATGACATTCTTGTTTACTCAAAGCATAGAGAAGAGCATGACTAACATCTCAAAGTGGTTTCATAGATTATGAGAGATTGGAAACTATTTATCAAGTTGAGTAAGTGTGAGTTTTGGCTTCATAAAGTGTCTTTCCTAGTACATATAGCTTCTATAGATGGTATCTAAGTTATTCAAAGCAATGTAGTAGTGATTTTAGAATGGAAGCCAACTAGAAATGTGATAGATATCTAGAGTTTTCTAGGTTCACAGGTTATTTCAAATGGTTTTTTAAAGGTTTTTTTTTATGATTGTAGAAATGTTATAGGCTATGTTAATAGAATGACCAATTGTTACATTAAATATAACTTGGAAAGATTTCATCATCTACAGTGATGCATCCTTGAATAGCTTAGGATATTTATTAATACTAAAAGGCAAGATTGTTGCCTATCCCTCTAGAAAATTGAAACTTCATGATAAGAACTATCACATAATATCTAGAGCATGCAACAATAGTGTTTTGCATTGAAACTTTAGACATATTATCTATATGTTGAGAAGTGTTATATTTTTACAGATCATAAGAGATTGAAATATCTCCCTATGCAAAAGGAGTTGAAACTATGACTGTGTAAATGGATTGAGTTATTTAAATACTATGTTTGTCTTATTAACTACCATCCTAGAGAAGCTAATGCTATGGTAGATGCTTTGAGCAAAAAGTTTATGTTAGAAATGTGAGATATGAATGTAAGAATAAAGATTATGAATGATAAAGCTATTTTGGCTAAATCACAAGCCAAGCCAAGTCTTTTAAAGTAAGTGAGAGATGTATAGAAAGAAAATAGTAAGATTATAAGTGTTATGGGTTTGATCTAAAAGGGGAAGTCTATAGAGTTTAAAATAAAAAATGATGGATGTTGGTACTACCATGATCAATTATGTATACCTCGTGGAATAATTAAAGAAGTATATTTTGAAAAGAAGCATATAAAGCTCACTTTGCTATGCACCTTAGTAGCATAAAAATGTAAACAACATTTAAATCCTCATTACATGTTGAATAGTGTGAAAAAAATGTGTCAAAATTTGTGACCTAGTGCTTAACTTGTCAACAAATTAAGGCAGAACATCAAGTTCATTCTTGTTTGCTTCATTTTATAGCAATACTAAAATGGAAATGGGAAAGAGTTATAATTAATTTTGTAATGGGGTTACCTATTAGAAAGAATAAATGTGATTTAGTATAGATGATATGGACAAGCTAATGAAGATTGCACATTTCATACCATTCCTTAGAGAAGCTTGCAAAGTTGTATTATTGATGAAATTTTAAGGGTGGAAAAAGTGCTATCATTAATCATATTGGATTAAGACTCAAGGTTAACCTAATGATTCAAGATAAAATTGCATAATGCCTTAGGTACTCGACTAAATTTTAGCATGGTATTCATCCACCAATTTGAGCAAGTCATTTAAGTAACACATGTACTTGATTAACTTTGTTATCTAGTTAATGCTAATGCTTATATTATAAACATGTTTTATAAGTGCTAGACAATAGAATTTGTGTGAATGAAATCAAAAGGAGTTTAGATTGATACCTTTCTATGTCACTTAACAACAGTCATTAGTTAAGTTTAAGGATGGCACCCTAGAAAGCTTTTTATGGGAGAAAGTGTAGAACTTCTCTTTGATTAGAGTGAGTTAAGTGAGAATAAGATTATAGGATAGGCTATGATAAGGCGTGCTAAGGATAAGGCCAAAGTCATTAATGATTGATTAAAGGTTGCATCTTATAGATAAAAGTCCTATGTTAACTTAAAGCAAAAAGACATCTAATATGAAGTAGGTTATAAAGTGTTTCTCAATGTCTCACCATGGAAGAAGGTGTTAAGATTTGGGAAAAAATGCAATCTAAGTCTAAGGTTTATCACTCCAGATGAGATCATAGAACTTGTGGAACCAGTTGCTTATAGACTAGCATTACCACCAGAGTTATTGTAAATACATGACATTTTCCATGTACAGAATGCCATGTTGAGATGGATCTAATCCTTTATATGTATTACTAGCTGAAGAGGTAGAGATATAACCAAACAGGACATAAAAAGAAGAATTGGTGAAGATTCTAGCACGGGACTTGAAAAAGCAAAGAAATAAGATGGTTTTTTTTAGTGAAAATGCTACAGAGAAATAATAACATTGAATAAGCTAAATTGGGAATTAAAGCTCAGATGAAGGAGCAATACCCTTATCTTTTTAAACTAGGTATAATTTTGAGGATGAAATTCTATGAAGATGGAAAGAATTTATGAGCAGTACTTTTTGAGATTTGAATAATGTTTCTAAGGTTATGAGTAGTACTTTTTGAGATTTGAATAATGTTTCTAAGATTTGAGATGCACTAATTAGGTTAGAGGGAAGTATTATTTATAACAAAAAATTAGGCAAAATTTGTAGTGGAATTGAGATCATTTAAAGGGTTAAAATAAAAAAAAATTATATGATAGTGTCTTGTGAATCGTATCTTAGTCTAGGCTAAACTAATAATTACAAAATTTTTGCTAAAATTGACTAAAGAATATCACTATCAATACTCAAATATTCCAAATAATCCATTATAATTGGAATTAGCATTTTTAAAGATCATGAGAGTTTAATAAAATTTAAACAATGGAAAATGAGTTGATTTCAAATGGTTTTTCTCGATTTTTTTGGTATGGTTAGTTCGGGACCATAGAGAATTATTACATATGATTTTATGGGACATTAAGATTTGATGATTGAGGTTTAGAAAGGAAGAAAGAAATTTAAAAGAATGATTAAATGACTTGGAACTAAGGAGACTATTCAATTTTATTAAAATTTAATTTTGGCGTTTAATTCTAACAATAGAAAAAAACATTATATATTGGTCAATCGAATGAAAAAGCTTTATCTTCTTGCTCTAAGGAACTCACTAGCTCTTCTCTTCTCTCTTCCCTCAATGTTTGTTTTATTTAAGTTTTTTCTCACTTGAAAGATAAATAATGCTCCATCTAAAGCTCACATAGAGGCTTTTCAAAGTAATATTATATAGAAAAAATCTAAATTATTGAGAATTTTTTTGAAGAATTTAAGGAATTAGGGTATGGATGAATAGTAGCTATTTTTCAAGTAAGTGTTCTAAATTAGGGTTTGATAATTTTTAGAAGTGTCTTAATGTCCTAAATGTAGATTTATTAAGTTAATTTGAGTATTGGATAAGTCTATGATTTTAAAACAATTTTGGTTATATATGGGCAATATGTTTATAGTTGAAGAAGGTGATAATAGTGGGAAAGGTCAAGAAAAAGGCAATTAAGGATTAAAAAAGGTCTTTTGCTCATTCTTCATATACATATTCAATTTCAGTAGTTAAATTCAAAACATATATATGTTATGCATGTGTATGTTGAATGATGTTAACATATAATTTACTTGAATGTTGACTGGCTTATGGGAATTAAATTTTCAATGGTTAAGTGCATGTTGGCAAGTAATGCTAGTTTCATGAATAGTACCCCTAAGGCATGAATAGAGTCCCCAAGACACCGAGGCACCTTATGATGCCCAGAAAGGGGAAGTACTAGTCTTAAAACTTTGAGAGGCCAAAAAATGATTAAAATGAAAGAATTAAAAAATTTAGCAAAACCAATAAAATCATTTTATGCTAAGAACTAGTAAATAGTAACCTTAGTTGACATCGCACTAGAAAGGGTACGGGATTCACCTAGATAGACCTAAAAATAGCATACCCTGAAGGGAAAAAATTCAAATGAGTCTATTGGTGGAGGAATTTTAATATTCTGAGGTTGTTTGATATTTATTTGGAAATTCTTAATTACATAAGTGAATAGTAACCCTATTTAGCTCCATAGTTTTGACTTGAGATTTTATGGGCCCTTTAATGGGCACTATAAAGAATTTTTGGCACTATAACCTCTTAAGAAATTATTTTGAATTTCTAAAGTTTAAAAGAAAATCGGATTAAAACTAAATGTTAGATCAACACATGGTGCAATTCAGATTATCCACCCATCTAATATAAAATGGTAGACACATGAGCGGTTACCATATGTGCTAAGAGACCTCATCTTCTTCCACCCACTGCTAAGGCCAATGCCATCTTTTTTTTCTCTCTTCTTTTATTTTTCTGCTTCATCTGTCTCAAATCAAGGCCAAACCTAGCAAAAGTTTTATGGTTCTTTACCTCTATAGCCTCTTGAGTTTGTTCCAGTTGACATAATTCAGAAACAAAGGTTAGAAAGTGAGATATTGACACTTGATGAATAGTGTCAAATTTAGATGTAAGTGTTTTATCCCACTTTTTATTTTTTTTGATAGTCCTAAGTGAGCCTAGTTCAAACATGTAATTAGCTTTCAATTTGGAGTTATGTATAATTTTTGAGAATTTTCTAAACCTTAGAATGTGTATGTTTATAGAAAATAGGAAAGGCTTAGAGAGGAGAGGCAGCCAAGGACTTGAAGTGGGGAATTAGGGTGTTTTGATACCCTAGGTATGTGAATTTAAGGAAATATTTGTGTGCCATTGTGTGTGTATGAAAAAGTGTATGAAAGTGTGTATGGAAGTGTAATTAGGTGTGTATATGTGCATGTTAATGTATAATGTTTATGTAATTATGTTAATATGAAATGAGAAATATATATGTGTGATTAGGGTGTGAGAAATGCATGTGCATGTGTGTGCTTGTGGTATGGCCAAATGGTGTGCATGAAAGATGTGACACCCCCTACTAGATTCCTAAAGAAGCCCAATAAGTGGCGCACTTCCCATTAGGTCACCTATCCTAAAGTTTCTCCCAAGGTCATTCATTTAACTTTTACTAATTTTACTCTAGATCATGCTATCTAACTCCAAAACCACTTTTGTCAATTCCTATGGACCATTTAGGTTAGGATCAATATGATCCAGTCATTAAAAAAGAAATCTGCTAACACTCAAATACCACCTAAAAATTTGGTAGCATAATAGCTGCTTGGGTCCTAACCCAAAATTTGTACAAGCTTCTTTAAACACTTCTATAAGCAATTCATCACACTTGGACCCATCTAGTCCCCCATATTTAGCCTAACATTAGCCTATGTATACATCAAAACTCAAGCCTCAGGCCATAGATAAAATATGCAAACATATAAAGCCTTCAGCTCACATCAGCATCAACATCACATATAATCATTCATTCACCAATGACCATGTATAATTACTTATTTTACATTAGCAAGTCATAATCAGTTAATTACATACATTTCCAAAGCTTAAACACATTTTCCTACCTATTTCCCACCTAAGTACATGGATATCTAATTATAGATTAATTACATCTAAAGTCTTCACCTCTATCCTTTGAATCATTGTCGCCACGCTTTATAAGGTAGGTCCCACTATATTCTACCTGCACACCAAAATCGATATGTTGAGTATATGAGATACTCAGTGGTGAACTTAAAGCAATTTAATCATAGTTTATATCATTAATTTATTTGTGTAATTGAGGAAATGATTTTACTTTATTATATAAATTAATTAATCACTAGGGTGCCAAATTATAGAAATACCCTTACGGTATTTTATCTAGTTTGTAATAGTGTTTTGACTTAACTAAATTATTTAAAGCGAGGACTATTTCTTCATACATGCATCCACTTTAAGAATCACTTAATCTGTCTTAAAAGTGAAAAATTACTAAAATACCCTTTTACTATATTTTTATTTCCTTTCCTAAAAAAGTGATCCATAAGCTTAAACTTTATCTTATATGTTTATTCTACTTATTACTTAATTTAATCCACTGTAACTGATTTGTCACATTTGTGCAAACTGTTTAAATACCCTTTAGCTTACCTTTTTTTATGAAACTTAAAAAATACTGTTCCATTATGCTTAATTTTTATACTCATAATCAGTCTGATCATTAACTTAATTTAATTCTCTAGCCTGACTAAGAAGGCGACACTTTAAGACACTAGATTTAGAGGTATAATAAACTAGTGCAGTGGCCCTTATTCTAGACCTATGTTGCTACACTGGCATATGCCATAATGGAGATTAGTCATAGCCTCCCCAGACACAATAAAGGTAACTGTGTGGCATAATGGAGATCAAACTGTGGGCTTCCTTAACCTCAAATGAGTAACTATGTGATATAATGGAGATTAGCCCTTAGGCCTCCTTAGTCACAAATGATCAAGAATTGGCTGACATAATGGAGATCAGTCTATAGACCTCTCCAGCCACCAATGAATACCATCAATAATTGGGTGACATAATAAAGATCAGTCCGTAGACCTCTCTAATCACTAATGACTAGCAATTGCAAAACCCTAAGTTGATTGGTCAACCCATCCAGTGGGTGTGTAACCAATAGGCCAAGTAGCTTAATTTAACTTAATTTATTAGCAAAATTATTCTTATAATTATTAAGTCTCAAAAATAGGTAGATAAAAATTTTATCCTATACTTTAAAATTTTAGTCAGACTAGTATAGCCACTTTTTAGGTTTACTAGGTAAAATTCCATTAGAAATTTTAGTTTGTTATGATAAAAAATCAAAGCATCTTAGGTTATGATTAATCATAGCATTTCCACTTAAAAAGTTAATACTTTCTAATCCAGTGACATTTTTGGTTCAAGTAGAGGTTAACTGGATAGTTATAAGTCATTTCGACCACTTTTGGAAGTCACTTTTTTGGGACTGTTTTAAGACCAAATTAAATTTAGTTTTCACTATTCTTTTTAATACTTTACTAGGCACTAAGCTAACTATCACTAGGCTAAATCCATGGCCAATGTCTAGGCACAAAGGCCATCTCTAACTAGGCCAAATCCATGGCTAAAGCATAGGTACTAAAGCTAACTAGAACTAGGCCAAGTCCATGGCCAAAATATGATTCAAATCTAGCTTTTGAAAAGCACAATAATATTCACTTCAAGTTCATTTGAAGTCATTTTTTAAGCCATTATATCAAGCTTTAATTTCTTATTTAGTCCAAATTCTTTTAGCCATTTCAAGGCACTTGTTCAAGGTGTACATAGCTATATTAATGTGTCATATACTAGCTACTTTCCTAATCATTTCATCTTAATAATTAAGCCATTGCAATTTCCTTAACTAACACTCTAATCAACTTAAATTTCATACCAATATGCCATGGTTCAAACTCACAGGTCCTTAGGGAAAAGTGGACTAAATTCCTATTCGTTGACATATAGTGGCATTGTTAATTACATATACATGCCATAAACTCAAGTGTACTCACAAATATTTCATTCTAAGCTAATTAAGGCTAAGGTATCAAGCAACATTCCTAATACTCAAGCATGAAAGCTCATGAGTGCAAGTATAATAACACATTCCGTGATGATTTCTCTTCTCAATTCTCATGGTCTTCATCTTAGCATGCCAAATACATACTAAATGCTCATCATAGGCAGCAATTCACTCAAACAAACATTCTTAGTTATCAAATTTAGCAAGCATTTTTTAGGCTAATTAGACAAACACTAGGAACAACATCCCCAATTACACTAAATACCTAAGATAATCAACATTACAAGGAAGAATTCCACTTAAAACACATCATTATAGCCATCTTAACTTAATGTTCACTAGCCTAGGCACCCATACACATAAAGAAAAAGTTGAAAGTCCATTTACATAACACTTAGAAGTTGTCACTCCCATCTAAAGTCATATTGCCAGCCCAATTCCAACAAGCACTATAACTTTGTCCTCTCTTCTTGAGCCTCCAAATGCCCTCCAATAGCCACCAGCGCCACATACACACATACATACATATAGGTATTAGCTATGATTTAGCATAAAAAATCACCCAAAAAGACTAAGAAATGAGGGGGATATAGCCATAAACTCACCTTGGGGTCATGGTTCTAGATTGTTCTAAACCAGTCACC
>CANXYI011381681.1:0-10534 GCA_948208565.1 Hura crepitans | reverse complement strand
CATTCATGGTAGCTCTCGGGTATAAGCATGAAAGGTACATTTCATCATGCTTTTCGATCACAACAGCCATAGTTCTCATTCTAACATGCCAAGAAATTCTTAACTCATATTCTAGGCATCATATATCCCATCCAAACTATGACACCCCCTACTGGATTCCCTATGAGACAACATAGGTGATGCACACACTCTTAGGTCACTAGTGCCATTCCTATCACTTACCTTACTTACATCAATTCATCTTACTTGATTCCAAATTCACTTTCCATAAGTTTTATGTCTTATGAAGGTATAGTAATACAACCATGCCAATTGGAGATAATTATAAGCAATTTTCTAAAGTCTTAAAAATTTTGATAGTATAACAGCTATCCAGGTCCTATCCCAAAATTTTAACAATCCTGTTTAACACTTCTATAAACATTTCATAACACCTAGATCCATCTAGTACCCCATTCTCAACTTAACATCAACTTTAGGCCATAAATAAAACATGCATATATAGAGCCTTAGGCTTATATTAACATCACACATCACAACTGATTATATATTCACAAGAAAAGCATATAAAAATACTTTATTTACATCAGCAGGTTATGTTTACTTAAATACATTACATATCCATAGGTTAAATATAAGGTTCTACCCAATTCCCACCTAATCACATGGATATCAAAACTATACAATAATTACTTCAAAATCCTTCACTTGAATCCTTTGAACCACTATCATCATGCTTTACGAGGCAGGTTCCTACTGCTGTGTACCTGCGCACCAAAATAGGTACGTTGAGCATACGAGATACTCAATAGTGAAGTTAAAGCATTTAAATCTTGGCGTTATATCATTTACATACCTATGCAGTTAAAGAAATAAATTTACTTCGTTATATGATTTAATTATTCACTAAGGTGCCAAATTACTAAAATACCCCTAAGGTATTTATAAGGTCTAAAATAGCATTTTTGACTCAGATAAATTATTTAGAGTAAGTATTATTACTTTTAGCATGCATACTTTACAAAAATCACTTTAATTGCAACATATGTGAAAAATGACTAAAATGCCCTTTTTATTGAATTTTACTAATTTCTTAGAACGAGTCATCCAATTATGCTTAAACTTTATCTTCCATAATTATTCTACTCATAAATTAATTTAATTCACTGGCTTAACTAGGAAGACAACAATTAAAGACACTAGATCTATAGTGAAAATAAACTGGTGCAATGGTCCCCATTCTAGACCTACACCATTACATCGGTATGCATACCATAATAGAGATCAACCATAGCCTCTCCAGACACAAATAAATATAATCTATGTGACGTAATGGAGATCAACCTGTAAGCCTCCCTAGCCACAAGTAACTACCATTAATAACTGGGTGACATAATGGAGATTAGTCCGTAGACCTATCCAGCCACCAATAAATATGTAACACCCCTACCTATTTTTATAAGAAATAGGTAAGGTGTGCTGCTTCCCATGGGGTCACTCATCCTTAGATTTCCCTAGAGACCTATCATTTAACTTCTACCTAACTTAGACCAACTTTGACCTAGCTACCCATTGTGCATTTTTTACTATTCAGCCTTTTATTACTACCTATTTTAGACTACTAAAACCTCAAATTAGGGCTACAAGACGTTTTCAGACAATTAGGTAGCATAATAGCTACCCAGGTGAAAAACCAAAAATTTAACCTATAAGAAAAAACACTTCTAAAGCTATTTACCCATCACACCTCAATTTTGGACTCTTCTAGTCCTCTGAATCCTCATCACATGCAACAAAGCGTATAGGGTCCCAAACCTACCAACACACAAATATAAACATGCAAATTAACATTAACAACTAAAGTTATACAGATATATCATATTGGTATCTTCAGTTTTAATATACATCCCATAACCTACACTAACCTACTATACACAAGTGTATCTCTATAACAACCAAAAATGAAAACAAAAGTATACCCCAAGAGACTTAGAACTAGCTATACTAATTTCATCTGAAGCTGATCATCACTTAAGCTACATCCTATGCATTAAAACACTACACATTAAGTATAAACTCAGTGGTAGAATAGACTAATTATAATATGCCTAAAATGCATACACACATATAAATCATGGAACACATACTTACATGCCAAGTACTCTATCTCACTATATCTAGTTCATTATCTAGTTAAGTCCATATATTTAAATTATAATTAAGTTTCAGTATGCTTTAGGCCCATAACAGATAGACAAACCTTTAAGACACCAGATAGCAAGAGCTATCCTGTGCAGTGGTCCACATTTTGGACCTCAGTAGCTGCACCTACCTCACTCGATAGTAGGGATCAGTCCATAGACCTCCTAATACCAAACTAGCAGATAATAAAGATTGGTCTATAGACCTCCCAATATCTACAAATAGGATAGTAAGGATTAGCCCCGTGGGACTTCCCAATACCCCGAGTCACATCAATAATAACACAAGTGGATAACAAGGATCAACTCTGTGGGACCTCCTAATATTTACGGATAATAAGTTGCTGGCAGGGATCAGCCCAGGTAGACCTTCCAATACTCGAGTGTGCAGGGTTTATCTCAGAACCTCGATGGCTGCACCTGCTACAGCCAACATACAATAGTGGCCTTAAGAGGACCAAACTGCCTAGCAGCTACTAACTCCCTAGTTGACTAGTTAACCCATCCAGTGGATGTCTAACTAATGGGCCAATTACTAAATGAGACTATTTTTTTTGAACATTATTGATTTTTAAGTTCCTTATGTCCCTAAATGACATGACATGCCAAGTTGCACACACAATGACATCTTTTTGCCTATAGTCGCAAAGTTACTATTCATGTGGTCATTTTACGAGACTGGCACTATTTATGTGGTCAATTCTAAAGTTCATGCCTTTCTAAATCCAACCCATACCAACTCCAATTTTCATCATTCCTTCACATATTCATTCATAAGTCATATTCACACCATAAGTACACAATTATGCCATTTTACAAGTCATTTCATACTTATACAATTAAGTTACCATTTCACCACATTTTCATAGCCAACATATCACTATTCTTATCCATTCCGAGTTATTGTTTATTCACTCCATATACTTGTCATTTTCTCACCTAATATACCATATACATGTTCACATATAACATAACACATTACATACCCCATTCGACCAAGACAAGCACATGCATATGCACATGAATTTCTTCCTAATTTATCATGCCAAACCTAATATTTTAAGGCCATTAACATTACTATAACACCAATTCACATTATTACTGTGCATAACACCACGAACATACATTTCCACATAGCACAAATGCACTATTTCATAACAAACACATAGACATACTAAATTTTAGTCAATTCCACATACCTAGGGTGTGAAAACACCTTTTTTTAGACCACTTGGAGGCTTGTAAGCTTGCTCTCCCTCAATGGTATCCTTAGCACCTAAACATACACAATTCCTACTTAGAAAAATTCCCAAAAATTCTCTATAGCTCTAAATTGAAATCTAAAACCATGGTCACCCTTAGAATGCCTTAATCTACTTATACCAAAAATAAAAAAAATGGGTTAAAGGCACTTACTCATGAAAAGTCACTATTCACCTAGGTGAGAAATCTCCTAATTTGAGCTCTTTTTCTCAATTTTGTTAGAAGATTTAGAATTTAAGGACTATAGAGGTAAGGATCCATATAAATTTTATAGGTTTTTATGGAGAGAGGAGAGAGAAAAGTGAAGAAAAAGAATGATGGATGAGAGAGAAATGGCATGGGCTATTTAGGGTTTAAAGGAAGAAGATAACTAGTTGGCACATGTGAGCCATACACATGTGTAGCCCCTTATATAGGAGGAGGTAGATGGCTTTGATCGCGACACATGGCGATTTAACGACTCATATTTACCCTATGCCATTTTAAGCTTTAGAAATTCATAACAAATTCTCTAGACCTCTAAAAATACTCATTTTAGTTGAAAAAAACATTTATTAGTGTCACTAAGGCCAATATAAAATTTAAAGTCAAAATTCCACAATTGACTTTTTGACACTATTCACTTGCTAGAATAAAATATTCAAAAAAATATTAAACGACCTCAGAAAATTAAAATTTCATCTCGATCATACTCATTGTAATTTTTTAGCTTAAAGGTACAGTATTTTCAAGTCTATTCGAGCACATCCTGGGGTTGTCTTGACATAAACTTATTTTATCTCCTCATACACTAGTTTTTAACCCGAAATGATTTATTGGTTCTGTTAAATTTTTAAATTCATTCGTTTTACCCATTTTTAGGCCCATCAAAGTTTTATGACTAGTATGCCCCTTTCTAGCCTCGTGGTGATGCCTTGCACTTTAGGGAATATCCCTTGAGCCTATAAGGTAGTATTCATATGACTATGACTTACGGGCATTACAATCCTTCCCCTCTTAGGAAATTTTATCCTTGAAATTACTTGTACTAAAAAAGGTGAGGATATTGCATCCACATCTGCTCCTTACTTTCCCATGTCGCCTTTGTCGTATAATGGTGCCTCCATAACACCATTACTAGAGGAATCGACTTGTTCCTTAACTATTTTACTTCCTTAGCTAGGATTAGCAATGGTTCCTCTTCATATGTTAAGTCTAGCTGGACTTGCATCTCCTCCACAACTATCACGTGTGATGGATCTGATTGGTATCGCCTTAATATCGATACATGAAAGATATCATGTATCTGCTGCAACTCAAGTGGCAATGTAAGTCTATATGCCACGGGACCCACTCTTTTTGTAATCTCGTAAGGCCTAATAAATCTAGGACTGAGTTTTCCTTTCTTGCCAAATCTAAGCATCTTCTTCTATGGTAAAACTTTCGAAAATACCCCAATCACCAACCTCATATTCAGTGTCTCATCTTTTCAAGTCTACGGATGATTTCTATTGATCTGAGGTAGCTTTCAATCTTTCCTTTATGATTTTGACCCTTTCCTCAGCATCTCAAATTGAATTAAATCCAACAATCTTACTTTTTCCCACTTCACTCCAATAGAGAGGAGTTCTACACTGGTGATCATATAAGGCTTTATATAGTGCCATGCCTAAGTTAGCCTAGTGGCTGTTGTTGTACGCAAACTTAGCCAATGCTAAATACTGATCCCAATTGCCTTCAAACTCTATGGCATAACTTTGTAAATTATCTTCTAACATCTATATCACTCTCTCTAATTGTCTATCTGTCTGAGGATGGAATGCTGTACTATATGTCAATCAAGTACCCAAGGCCTCCTGTATTTTCTTCTAAAACCTAGAAGTAAATCTTGGGTCCCGATTGGAGATTATAGCTACTGGCACTCTATGTAATAATACTATCTCATCAATGTATAATCTAGCTAGCTTCACTAAGGAATAGTCCATTCAGACTGGTATAAAGTGGGCTTTCTTTGTCAGCCTATCTACAATCACCCATATGGCATCACACTTGCTCCTGGTCAGTGGCAATCCTATGACAAAGTCTATGGTGATCTTCTCCCATTTCCATTCTGGAATTGCTATCAGATGTAGCAATCCAGAAGGAACCTGGTGTACTGCCTTCACCTGCTGACATGTTAAATAATAAGCTATATACTTGGGTCCCTCTCACTTTGTTCTTGGCCAACAATATCGAGGCTCCAACCTAAGGTACATCTTTGTGCTCCCTAGGTACATAGAATATGGAGCTTTATAGGCTTCCTTCAAAATTTGCACTTGCAGTCCATTTACATCTGGTACACATAGCCTATTCTAATAATATAGGCTTCTATCATCACCTAACTCAAAGCCTATAGCCTTCCCCTCTTTAACTTTACTCACAAGTTGTACCATCTAGGTATCTTTCAATTGAGCCTCCTTTACTTATTGTCTAAAGTCAACTTTAACTTGTAACTTAGCCAACACTGCACCTTCTACTTTGTATTCCACTCTAGCATGCATCAATTTCAAAGTGGCAATAAACTTCCTACTTAGAGCATCTGTAACTACGTTCGCCTTTCCTAGATGATAGTCAATCAAGCAATTATAGTCCTTGATCAACTCTATCCATCATTGCTATCTCAAATTCAGCTTCCTCTGTGTAGGCAAATATTTCAGGCTCTTATGATCTATGTAGATGTAGCACTTCTCTCTATACAAGTAATGTCTCCACACCTTTAATGCAAAGACAATTACAGTCAACTCTAAGTCGTTTGTGGGATAATTCTTCTCATGAGGCTTTAACAGCCTGGAGGCATATGCAGTTACCTTGCCTTCCTGTAACAATACACAACCAAGCTTATTATGTGAAGCATCACTATATATCACAAACTCATTACCCTACTCTAGTTGAGTAAGGATCAGAGCCTCTATCAGCATTCGCTTTAACCTCTCAAAACTAGCTTGGCACTTATCATCCCACTCGAACTTCACATCTTTTCTTATCAATCGTGTCAATGGAGCAGCAATCATTGAAAAGCCTTTCACAACCTCCTGTAATAACCTGCTAATCTTAGGAAACTCCGTATCTTAGTCACATTCCTAGGAGGATTCCACTCCAACACTGCTTTAACCTTGCTCGAGTCTACTCTGATACCTTTTATTAAAGCAATATGACCCACGAAAGTTACTTTTTCCAACCAAAACTCACATTTACTTAACTTGGCATACAACTACTTCTCTCTCAATGTCTGTAACATAATCTAGAGTTGTTGCTCATGTTCTTCCTAGGTTGTGGAATACACCAAGATATTATCGATGAACACAACTACAAACTAATCAAAGTATAGCTTAAAAATCTAGTTCATCAAGTCCATGAAAGTTGTCGGAGCATTAGTGAGCCTAAATGGCATCACTAGGAACTCATAATGCCCATATCGTGTCTTAAAGGCAGTCTTAGGAATATCACCATCCTTGATCCACAGCTGGTGGTACCCTGATCTCAAGTCTATCTTGGAAAAGACACTAGCGCCCTATAACTGGTCAAAGAGATCATCAATCCTAGGCAATAGATATTTATTCTTAGCTATCACCTTATTCAACTGCTATAATCGATGCACAATCGGAGTGATCCATCCTTCTTTTTCACAAACAATATAAGAGCTCCCTCAGGTGAAACATTAGGCCTAATAAAGCCTTTATCTAGCAACTCTTACAACTGCACCTTCAATTCTTTCAACTCTACTGGGCCATCCTATAAGGTGTAATAGATTCTAGGTTCACACTAGGGTGTATTTCAATCTCAAAGTCTAACTCCCAATGTGGTGGCAATCCTAGCAACTCATCTGAGAACACAACAAGAAAAATAGACACAATAGGTATCTGATCCAAGCTAGGGGTTAGAGCACTCGTATCTATCACTGAAGCTAAAAATGCTTCACATCTCTTTTGAATGAGTCTTTTGGCTATTATAGCTGAAATAATGTTGGACAGAGAGTCTCTTTTACCCACAATAGTCACTTCTTGTCCATATGTGGTTTGTAGACTCAACCTTTTCTTTTCACAATCAATTATTGCTCGGTGCTCTAATAGCCAGCCCATACCAAGTATAACATTAAACTCATAGAAGGGAAGCTCTATCATATCTGCTAGGAAGGTTTGATCATGGATCATTAAAGGATAGTGTCTATAAACTGTGTTCACTATCACACTCTGACCTATCGGGTTGCTCACTTGAATGTCTAACTCTTTACATTCTAGTTCAAGCTCTTTATCTCATGCTTGTGTGGTGTATATATATGAGTGTGTCGATCCAGGATCTATCAAAGCTAGAATTATAATATCAAATGGAAGTAAAGTACTAGTAATGACGTCTTAAGCCTCTACTTCCTCTCAAGCATGAATGGCATACTATCATGCCAGAGTTTTAGCCTTTGATCTACCCCTCTGGCTGTTACTTGATTGATCTTGCCTCGACTGTCTCGAGGGTTTACTAGTTATGGCTATTACTGAAGCTTGAGTCTGAACATCCTCTGCTTGTCTCTAAAGGCATTCCTTCTGATAATAGTCTTATGCCTCATATGCAAAGCACTTGCCTTGCCTAAACTACTAACACTAGACCAGTGCCTACTCTGGCAACTCCTACATGTCAGAGGTGCAGTCCTGGCAATAGATACTAGTGCACTCAAGGCCTGATGTGATGGAAGTGGTCGAGGTCTAAGAGGAAAACCCTGACTAGTCCTCTATGATAGGGCCTGCCTCTATGATTGCTGGCCTGTCTACCTTTAGGACTGCTGGCTAGGCTAGAAGTCCCTCTATTTGTTGCTCCAACTTGGAGCTTAATTAGTCTAGCCTGTAGCAAATAGCCCTTTCCTCTAGAACAACTCCCTCTTCTCTTACAGCATCTTTTCCATGTCATAAATTGTTGCTACCAACTCAAAGAAATCTCTGATCTTTGGAGTCAAGATCTGCATCCTTAGCTCCACATTAAGGCCCTTCTCGAACCTCTTACATTTCTCCTCATCAGTGGAGAGAAACTCTACTACATATCTACTCAGATGAGTAAAATCCTTCTCGTACTCGAAGATTGATCTCCTCCCCTGCTTTAAGTCAAAGAACTCTTGCCCCTTCTTATCCTTGTAAGAGTTGGGAATATACCTCTTTCAGAATTCCTTTAAGAAGAACTCTAAAGTTAGCTCAGCTACTGCCTACCTCTTCCTCAAGGTATCCCACCAATGGAAGGCCTCCTCTTGTAGCAAAGAAATGGACCACTTCAAGCATTCTTCCTTAGAGCACTCCAGCTTCTGTAATATCCTAGTGGTGTACTTTAGCCAGTACCCTGCTCTCACTGCATCATCCTCTATCGCACCTAAGAAATCCATGGCTCCCATCTTCTTCACCCTCTCTAAATAGGTCTTCTATAATACTAGGGGAGCTGGTGGAGGTGGAGGAGGTGCAACAGGGACTAGAACTAGTGGTGGTGGTGTTATAGTATGCCTCAGTAATTCCACTATCTGCTATAACAAAGATGGTAAGGCCTAAGCCTAAGGCTGTGGCTAAAGTGGTGGCTACTGAGTAGCATCACCAAGCTCTAGGGTGGCTATACTCACCTCTACCCCATGATCTGGTGGGGTCCGCTCACTCATCATGTCTGTACTATACTAAAATAATCATCAGCTTCAAATAGTGTAGCTTGGCCTAAAACAAAACCCTAGACTCATGTACTCATGTATAGGACGCCTAGGAATGCCTAAACTCACTCTGATACAACTAAATGTAACACCCCTTACCCATTTCTATAGGAAACAAGCAAGGTGTGCTACTTCCTATGAGGTCATCCATCCTTGGATTTCCCCAAAGACCTTTTGATTAACTTCTACCTAACTTGGACCAACTTTGACCTAGCCTACCCATTGTGCATTTTTTATTATTCAACCTTTTTTTACTGCTTATTTTAGTCTACTAAAACCTCAAATTAGGGCCACTAGACATTTCTAGACAATCAGGTAGCATAACGACTACGCGGGTGAAAAACCTAAAATTTAACTTGTAAGAAAAAACACTTTTAAAACCATTTACCCATTACACCTCATTTCTAGACCTTTCTAGTCCTCCGAATCCTCATCACAATTCATCGTGCACAACATAGCATACAAGGTCTTAGACCCACCAACACATAGATATAAACATGCATATTAATATTAAGAACTAAAGTTATACAGATATATCAAATTGGTATCTTCAGTTTTAATATACATCCCATAACCAACACTAACCTACTATACACCAGTGCATCTCTATAACAACCAAAAATGAAAACAAAAGTATACCCTAAGAGACTCACAAGCAGCTACACTGATGTCGTCTGAAGCTGATCATCCCTTAAGCTACAGCTTACGAATCAAAACAATAACACACTAAGTATAAACTCAGTGGTGCAATAGACCAAATATAATATGCCAAAAATGCATGCACACACATGAATCATGCAACACATACTTACATGCTAGGTACTCTATCTCACTATACCTAGTTCATTATCTAGTTAAGTCCATATATTTAAATTATAATCAAGTTTCAGTATGCTTTAGGCCCATAACAATCAGACAACACTTTAAGACACTGAAGAGCGGGAATTATCCTATGTAATGGCCAATATTTTTTACCTTGGTAGTTGTACCTACCTCACTCAATAGCAGGGATCAGTATATAGACATCCTAATACCAGACTAGCAAATAACAGGGATCAGTCCATAGACCTCCCAATATCTGTAAATGGGATAGCAGGGATCAACCCTGTGGGACTTCTCAATACCCCGAGCCACATCAACAACACCATAGGTGGATAGTAGGGATCAGCCCCATGGGACCTCTTAATATCCATAGACAATAAGTGGGTTGCAGGGATTAGCCCAGGTAGACCTCCTAATACCTGAGTGTGCAGGGTTCGTCTCAAAACCTCGGTGGTTGCACCTACCGCATCTAACATATAACAATGGCCCTAGGAGGACCAAACTACCTAGTAGCTGCTAACTCCCTAGTTAACCGGTCAACCCATCCAGTGGGTGTCTAACT
>CANXYI011381663.1:0-15597 GCA_948208565.1 Hura crepitans | reverse complement strand
GTCTCTATTTCCTCTATTGATAACATAAGTGAAGGTTCAAATCTATATTTCCATAACATTGAGACATGAAAAACATCATGAAGGTGTTATAATTATGAAGGTAATGCCAATCTATAAGCTACTAGTCCTACACATTCAATGACTTCATATAAGCCAATGAACCTCGGACTCAACTTGCTCTCTTGCCAAATCGGAGTATTTTCTTCCAATGTGATAACTTAAGGAAGAATTTATTTCCTACTTCATACTAAATCAACTTTCTTTTTATATTTGCATATGATTTCTTTCTATTTGTTGCTACTTTTAACCGATCTTTGATAATTTTGACTTTTTATTTTGCATCTTTAATTAAGTCAAGTCCCATCAGCTTACTTTCACCTAATTCATTACAATAAAGTAAAGTCCTGCATTTTCTCACATACAGAGCCTTATATAGTGCCATTCCCAAACTTAAATAATGGATGTTGTATGAAAATTCTATTAAGGATATATATTGATCCTAGTTGCCTTTAAGTTTAATGGCATAACTCCTCAAAATGTTTTCTAGCACTTAAATTACTCCCTCGAATTGGCAATCTATTTATGGGTGGAATGCCATGCTAAAAGTAAGTCGAGTGCCCAAGGCATTATGTAGCTTCCTTCTAAATCTAGATGTGAACCTCGAGTCTCAATATGAGATGATGGATGTTGGCATTCCATGTAATGTCACAATCTAGTCAATAAATAACTTTGTGAGCTTTTCCAGTGATTAATCCATTCTCACTCTTATGAAAGTGTTTTATTTTGGTAAGCCTATTAATAATAACCCATAGCTGAACACATTTACCCCTTGTTATGGGTAGTCCTACCATAAAATATATCATGAATCTTTCTAATTTCCATTCTAGTATTGCTATAGGGTGAATCAATCAAGGAGGAACTTGGTATTCATCTTTTACTTGTTGATAGCGAGGCATGTAGTCATGTACTCGGCTATATCCTTTTTCATTCCTAGCCACCAGTAATAAGGCTTTAAGTTATGGTACATTTTTATCCCCTTGGGATGCATGGCATATGGGAATAGTGAGCTTGGTATAAAATCTATCTCTTAATATCCTCCCTATTAGGCATGCAAAATCAATCATGATAATAATAACACCAATTTTCCTTAAGTTCATACTCAACAAGCTTCTCCTATTTGATCAGACCCCTTATATGTTTAAGTTGATTGTCATCTTTTTTTGGCATCCTTCACTTATTAAATCAAATTAGGTTTCACTTTCAATATAAGGCTCCATCTTCTTGGTATTGCAACTGTGCATTCATTGCTTTCGTGGCACATAAAAGTTTTTGGCTTAACGTATTAGTTACCATATTTACTTTAGCAAGATAGTAATCAATTAAGTAATCATAGTCTTTGATTAATTCCATACACCTCCACTACCTCAGGTTCAACTCTTTCTGGGTAGGTAAGTATTTCAAAATCTTATTATTAGTATACATATAGCATCTCACATCATAAAGATAATGTCTTTATATTTTCAAGGCAAAGATAATAGTAGCCATCTCAAAATCATGAGTTCGATAATTCCTTTCATGTGGCTATAGTCATCTAGATGCATAAGCCACTCCTTCGTTATTTTGCATTAACATGCACGCATGTCTATTATGAGAGGCCTCATAATAGATGACAAAGTCTTTCGCAAATTTTGGGTTTATAAAGATAAGGGCTTCTGTTAACATAGCTTTCAATTTGTTAAAGCTTTCTTGACACTTGTGATCCCATACAAATTTTGCATCCTTCCTTAAAAGGCAAGCCATGGTAGTAAAAGTTATGGAAAATCCCTTAACAAGCCACCTATAGTATTAAGCTAATCCTAGGAAGCTTATAATCTCTATCACATTTCTCAGAGGCTTCTACTCTAATATAGCCTTAATTTTGCTTAGGTCTACCTTGATCCTATTAGCTGAAGCAATATACCCTAAAAGTGTAACTTCATTAAGCTAAAACTTACATTTGCTCACTTTAGCATAAAGTTACTTTTCTCTCAAAGTTTGTAACACTAGCATGAGATGTTGTTCATGTTATTCTCTTATTTTAGAATACACCAAAAGGTCATTTATGAACACCACTACAAATTGATCCAGGTATAGTTTGAATATTTGATTTATCAAGTCTATAAATGCAATAGGGTATTAGTTAGCCCAAATGGCATCACTAAAAACTCATAGTGCCTATACCTAATGCAGAAAGCCATTTTTGGTGTATTAGATTCCTTTATCTAGAGCTGTTGATACCCATATCTTAGGTCAATCTTTGAGAAAACACTGGATCCCTTGAGCTGATCAAACAGATTATTGATCTTAGGTAGTAGGTATCTATTTTTGATGGTCACCTTATTGAGTTATCTATAAACTATACATAGCCATAAGGAACCTTTCTTCTTCTTTATGAACAAGACTAGTACTCCCTAAGGTAAAACATTAGGTTTAATAAACCCTTTATCTAATAACTTATGTAGATGTATCTTTAGTTCTAACAATTCTATAAGTGCCATTATATAAGGGGCTGTTGATATTGGTGTTGTGCCTAGGTACACCTTAATCTCAAATTAAATCTTATGTTTAGGTGGCAACCCTAGCAATTCTTTGGGGAAAACATTGGGGAAATTTGCCAATACTAGTATCTAATTGACATTGAATCCTATCTTTTTAGCATCGACTGCATGTATCAAATATGCTTACCAACCTTTTTGAATTAATCTCCCTTAGCTATCATTACAGAGATAACATTAGACAAGAAGTATGTCCTTTCACTAACTGTAATTTTCTTCCAATTTGTTATTTAGAGAGTAAGTCTCTTTATCTATATTCCACTATTGCACGGTGTCTAGATAACTAATCCATAACTAGTATGATGTCAAATTCATTAAAGTGTAGATCAATAAGATTAGCGAGAAAGATGTGTCTTTGGACAACTAATAGACAATTCTTGTATACTCTATTCCCTATCACATGTTTCCTTAGAAGATTACTGACCATAATCTCTATATCTAAAAGCTTTAACTGTAACCCCCTATCTAGTGCTAATATGGTACAGAGATAAAAATGTGTCGACCTTGGGTTAACTAATGCCAAAGTTGGTGAATCAAGAAACCAAAATGTACCAGCAACTATGTCCAGAGAGTTGGTGTTCTCACGGGCTCTAATGGTATATTGATGTGTTGGGGCCTGAGCTTTTATTCACTGGCTTCACTCTAATCAAAGCTTTTGACATCCTCCAGCTCTATCTCCTTTACTCTCTTTTAGACTCCTAGTTGGTGCTAATGATAAAGCTTAGAGTCATGTAGAGTCCTCGACAATAAGTCTTAAAGGATAATCCTTCTAGTAATGGCCGTTAGAACCACATCTGTAGCATGCTCCTTGGATAGTCTCCAACATATACCTCTATATCTTCTCCCACATGTGCCATATATAAGCAGTAAAATTTTAGCTATAGGCACTAGTGCACCAGGGCCTAGTCTCTACTATTAGGATCTAAACTACCCTGCTGGCTCATATCTCTAAACTAGAACCGATCTCTATGATGTCTATGCAACTTATCTTCTTTTTTGCTTCTTGCCCACTTCTTAGGCAAAATAAGCTTGGCCTATTATGAAAGACCTCTTTTTTTTATGTTCTCCCTCTTTTAGTTTAGCATATCCTTTACTGTATGGGCTAGAATAACTAATAGAGCCAATTCTTTGATCTTATTTACAGCTACTGAAGTCAAATGTCTAAGTCAAGGCTTTTCTTGAACCTCCTACACCTTTCTTCCTTAGTAGGTGCAATCGCTATTGCATATCCGCTCAACCTAGAAAACTATTTTTTCATACTCTAATATAGTTCTTCTTCTTTGTTTTATGTCCAAAAACTGCTATGTTTTTTTCTCCAGATAGCTTTCTTTAATGCACCTCTTCTTAAACTCATGAGAGATGGCATATTATGACACCTTCTACTCGAACCGTCACCACCTCAAATAAGAGATGATAAGTTAACTAGATCTACCTAGCTTCACCGTTCATCTTTATATGAATCCTAGTATGAGTGTGTATCATGAATATCCTAGGTCTATAAGTAAACTATCATGTATTAAATGTGTACACATGCATACTAAACAACATTATCCTATCAAGACATAAATCCAGTAGCATAATAGCTGCCCGATGTCATATCTAAAAATAAAACTCACAAAAAATAACACTTCTATAAAGTTCCAATCTCAAATCCACATTTTGGAACTTTCTAGCCTTTATAACCCATCTCAATCCATATTTTAAAAATCAAGCTATCGTATCAGTTATAATAATCTCATAATCAATACATAGATAGGTTCACATGTATATACATCATAAGCAAAAAACACTTGTTATATTATTATACATCCACATTGAACTCAAGTGTATATGTATATGAGATAAAATTAACTCACTCTATCTATTTACATATGAGTGCCATCTATTATTATGTACATCACACTATACATGATAAAAATATTCCAAAACTTGAAGTTGGCACTATTGCACTACTGCTTTGAGGCTAGATTAAGTTGCCTATCTACAATCTCTACATTGAAAGCATGATGAGCTAAGCATAAATCTTAGTCATATATTTGATAAAATATGCTCACACTATCATGCACAATGACATTTAGCATGCAATGTCACACAGCATATATGTCATGAGATAAGTAAATATATTGTCATATCCAATTAATACATATGTAGTCCAATTATTTTACTTAATCTCATTTATCATGCCAATTTCATTTTATCATCGTATGTCCTTACTTATTTATCGCAGTGTCATTTGTTATTCTTTGATTAAGCCATTTAATAAAATTAATTATTTATTTACCTTATGTACATTTGTATCACAAATTAATTATTTTTTCATTGCTTATTATATCACATACTATCTTGTTCCATTTAATAGCCTATATTTGAGAGACAAGAAACCCAATACCTGAAATCGGGATCATGATATGTAGTGGCTTACATTTTGGACCTCATTGCTATTGCACTAGCATATCATATCAATATAAGTGTGCAATGGTCGTGTTGAACCTCCTAGTGGCTACACTTGCTTTATAGTATGTGTGGTGGTTTTGTTAGACCTCTCGATGGCTACATTTTTATTAATATCAACATCACCAATGTATATGTGTAATGGCCCTATTGAACCACTTGGTAGCTACACCCATAGAGAAATATATGCAGTGGTTCTATTAGAACTCCTAGCGGCTGTAGCTGTATTATATGCAATTATCATCAAATATCAACACATCCATATGTGACTGACACTAAAGTGACCTAGCATTACTACTTCTCTAGTTGACTAGTTAAACTATCTAGTAGGTTGTCTAACATATATAGGCAATTCATATTTCCTCTTTTGTTACATATAAGTTACATGTCTTATATACCTTTTCTCATACTGAATTCCAATCACATTTTCATCATGTTGACACATACTTTGTAATTTGCAATTCACTACTTTATGGTGTATTATGTAACCATATTTCCACATTTGCCATTTCTCATTTCATGCAACTAACCATTTTATCACTATTCAATCTTTTTCCATATCACATATAAGTAACCATTTCCAGCATTCCATAAAATAACATAATTTCCATTAAACATATTACCAAATTTTGAATATACATTACTAAACACATGCTAACATCCATTATGCATCACACATTCCATCACACAACATACATTTGTTTCATGTTCTGCATTTCAATTATTGCACATAATCACTAATGTACCTATCTAATATATATTATCACAATATCTTCAAGCCTAATATACTTTGTTCACACCTATTATACCATAATTTCATTAATACCAACTATGTCCTTACCATATGTACCCTTCAGCCACCATGTATTTTTCACCATTAAAATTCTTTTCAACCTAAATTACATCCACACTAGTTACCTAACATGCCATAATCCCTAATATGCCCTAATTTCTAGTTTAGGGTTATACAAACCCCTAAATCACTAACATATACATAATACACCTATTATGGAAAATGCACAACACATAAATACGCTTATATATTTTATCGAATACACTTATAGAGCAATTTTTTGGTGTCCTAAAAAACACCTCATAGCTTCTCTTTGCATTTTATCCTTGCTTTCCTCCAAGTTCTCTAATTTCCATAATAGGTAATATATTAGAAAATTTCATAGAAAATTTTATACAACTCTAAATTCCTAAATAACACTAGAATCATTAATTAGAGCATCCCTAATTACCTAGAAAGATGCTAGTGTTTAGATATAAGGTTTACCATGATTTATGGTTTTGAAACCCTAAGCTTTCAAAGTATACTTTTTTCACCAAAAAGCCTTTTTCTTGCTAAATTGATGTTAGAATTGGACTCTAGAGGTGATATAAAGTATTTTTGGTTTATAAAGTGAAGGATTTCATGGAGATTTGGTAGAGTTATGAAGAAAAGAGAAGATAAGAGAGAAAGTGTGTGAATGACATAGGTTTAAGGGGGATTTAGAGGAGATGATGGTATTTTGATCCCAAAAGACCATGGATGGCCACAATCATTCCATGTGGCAATTCAATGACTACAGTTAATCTTATTTATGTTTTAAGCTTTCGTCTATAAAAATACTTCTGTCCTCACCAAAAGTTACATAATTTTCCCATTTAAGGACCTTAAAATCTTTGTCAAAAAACAAATGAGAATTCGGCTAGTTAATCACTCATGCATTTAATAAATTCAAATAAAGTACTTATCAATGTTAAAAATTCTGATTTCAACACCATCAAACTAGTTGGAATTTTTAACCTTCTGATCATTCTATTTTCGGGTTAGTCAAGGCACATCCTGAACATTTTACTACTCAATGAAAACCATGGTCACTATTCACTAAATATTGTCGTGAAAAATTTTATTGGTTTGGTGGTTACTTCAAATAACTCTATTTTCTTCATTATTTCATCCATCATAGTTTTATGACTAGTACTCCCTTTCAATCACCTTAAAGTGACTTGGTTACTCATGAAATACTATTCATGCCTCAGGAAGTACTATTCATGAAATTGGTATTTTTAAGATTACATATTGCCAACTCAAATGAAAGATGACATGTTAAGTAGTTCTATCTAACTCCACCATTATCTTCTCAAAACCTTATTATCTATGTTTGTGTGTGTAATTTTTGACTATCTTGGGCCCATGTGTAAGCTAACCATGTATTATACACACATGCAGTCAAAGCAAAACTGTCAACTTAAGTGGAAATCTAGTAGCATGATGGCTATACGATGTCATATCCCAAATTAAGACCTATAAAAAATAATACTTCTATAAAGTCTCAATCTTAAGTTAGCATCTTTAACCTTTCTTGCCCATATAACCTATTTCAATCATCACTCCATCAACATACAAATAAGTTCATATGAGTGCACATCATAAGTATAAAGCACCTATTATATTATTATACATCTCTACGGAACTCAAGTAATGTTTACATGAGACAAAGTTAACTTGTTCTAGCTATTTACATATGAGTGCCATCTAAAATTATGTATATCACACTATACATGATAAAAGTATACAAAAAGCTTGAAGCTAGCTCCACTGCACAATTACTTTGGGACTAGACTAAAGCTACCTATCTATAACTTATGCATAAAAAACACGATGAGCTAAGCATAAAGCTTTGTGGTGTATTTGATAAAATATGTTCCCATTCACACACATATTCACATTTAGCATGAAATGTCACACAACATAAGTTTTAAAGTAAACTAATGCACTAGCATGTCTAGTTTATTACATAAGTCATCAAATTATATTGATTAATTCCTTTTACCATGCCTGTGTCCTTACCTGGTTACCACATTGTCATTTATTATTCTCATATCATGCCATTTAATTTTTTATTTATTACTCTTATAAAGACTTGTACCATGAATTAGTTATTATTTTGCTACTTATTATATCACATATTGTCCTCTCTATTTACTAGCCCATACTAACATATCATACCAATATAAATTATGCAGTGGTCCTATTAAACCTCTTGGTGACTGCACCCACTTTATAATACGTGATGTTAGACCTCTTAGCAGCTACACCCACTTAAATGTCAATATCGTCAATATATATGTGTAGTAGTCCTATTGAACCTCCCAACAACTGCACCCACATAGAAATATGTGCAGTGGTTTTGTTCAACCTCTTGACAACTATACCCGTATTATATTAAAATTTCATCAAATATCAACATATCCTTATGTGACTAACACTAAAGTGCCTTAGTAGTTGCTACTTCTCTAGTTGACAAATTAACCTATCTAGTAGGTTGTCTAACATATATGGGTTATCAGTATTATTATCATTGTTACACATACATTACATTTTCCACTTTCCATTTTTCAAGTCCAATTCCAATTTCACATTTAACAAATTTAGGCATACTTGCCGATCAGCACTTTACCATCTTAGTGGTACATTATGTAACCACATTTCCAATGGTCCATATCATCACCACATTTCCTTTCTTATCACATTTAATTGACCAATCTATATTATTCATTTCATGATCCATTTTTTATTATGCACATGCGAGATGCCATTTTCCATATTCCACTTCATAACTTAGACTCCATTAATTACATTACCAATTCACCAATACACTTTACAAATAGGATATGTTGCATACATCATGCATTATATAACACGTCATACAAACATACACACATTTCATTTTTACACTTTCACCATCTTTCATGTACATCTATAGACATATCTAACACATAATGTACCAATTTATTTAAGTTTGATATATCTTAATTCCACCATTTATAACCATTATTTCATTAATTCTAACTATGTCCTTATTATACATACCATTTGGCCACCTCTAAATTTCCATTATAAAAGTTCATTTAAACTTAATTTCCATTCATTCTAGTTAATTAACATGTCGTAAACCTTAATATACCCTAATTTCTTTTTTAGGTTTATCCTAACCCCTAAATCAATAACATATACATAATGCACCTATTATGGAAAACATATAACATACACATACACTCACATATTTTATCAAATACACTTATAGAGCAGTTATTTGGTATCTTGAATAGCACCTCACAACTTCTCTTTGCCTTTATCCATGTTCTTCTTCAAGTTTTCTAAATTTCGTAATAGGTAATATATTAGAAAAATTCATAAAAATTTCTATACAACTTTAAATTCCAAAATAACACTAAAATTATCAATTAGAGCATCCTTAATTACCTAAAATAATGCTAGGGTATGAATTTAGGGTTTTGCCACAATTTAGGGGTTTAAAACCCTAGAAGATTAAACTTTTATTTTACCCCAATTTTGCTTCCTTTTTTAAAATTGATACTACAATTAGACTCTACAGATGATGTATATTATTTTTATTATATAAAGTGGAAGTTATAACTAAGATATGAGAGAAAAATAAAGAATAAAATATAAAGGAGAGAGAAAGTATAGGTGGCATTGACCTTATGGAGGAGGAAGAAGATGGTGGTGAATTTTGATCCTATGCCACACACACACACATACATCCTCTTATATTTTGACAATAGATGGTGACACTCACACCACATGGTGATCTAATGGCTACAATTAATCCTATTTATGTTTTAAGCTTCAAAATTTTGATTTTAATGATTGATGTCTCCTAAAATACTTTTCTCCATGCTAAAAATTGCAAAATATCTCAATCAGGACTTTTAAAATCTTGGGCCTAAAAACCAATGGGAACTCAATTAATTAATTAGTCATATTTTTAAGAAATTCAAATAAAATACTTGTTTATGTCAAAAAATTTTGATTTTAGCATATTTGGACTGATTAGAATTTTTGACCTTCAGGCCAATCTATTTTTAGGCCAATCCAAGCTTATCCTAAATATTTTACTACTCAATGTAAACTAAGGTCACTATTCACTAGATATCGACATCAAAAAATTTATTATTTTAATGGTTACTTTAAATAACTTTGTTTTAATCCTTATTTCACCCATCATACTTTCATGACTAGTACTCCCTCTCAGTCACCTTAGTGTGACCCGGTTGCTTGGGAAACACCATTCATGCCTCGAGAAGTACTATTCACAAAACTAGGGTTTTCAAGCATTACAGCAACTAACTCTAGGTCATGTATCATATAGTTCCATCATGTGGTTTTAGTTGTCTCAAGGCATATGCTACTACCTTCCTATCTTGCTTCAAGACACATCCAAGTCTATTATGTGACACATCACTATACACCATAAAATCCTTCTCCGACTCGAGCTGTGTAAGGATGCAAGCTTTAGCCAACATAGCCTTTAGCTTGTTGAATCATCCCACACAAATTTCACATCTTTCAATAGTAGATGGGTCTTTGGAGCAACAATCATAGAGAATACTTTAACAAATCTATTGTAATAACTAGCTAATCCTAAGAAACTTTGAAATCTCTATTATATTTTTAAGAGGATTCCACTCTAATACTACTTTAATAATACTTGTGTCCACTCTTATGCCATTAGCTAAGGGAATATGTCTTAGGAATGCCATTTCATTCAACTAGTCATATTTACTTAACTTAGCATACAACTGCTTCTCTCTCAAGGTCTATAAAACTAGCCTTAGGGGTTACACATGCTCATTCTTGGTCTTTGAGTACACTAAGATATCATTAATAAAAACCACCATAAATTGATCTAGGTATAGTTTGAAGATTTGGTTCATTAGGTCCATAAACATTACAGAAGCATTGGTAAACCCAAATGACATCACTAGGAATTCATAGGGCCTATATCTGGAATGAAAAGCTCTCTTTGGGTTATCAGACTCTTTAATTCTCAATTAGTGGTACCCTATTCTCAAATCAATTTTTGAAAATACACTAGATCCTTACAACTAATCAAATAGGTAATTAATCCTCTGTAATAGGTACTTATTCTTAATGCTCACTTTGACACCCCTCACTTGACCTGATATCTAAACCCCAATGAGAGATGGCACAATGTGACATATCTTACTCGAACCATTGGTAGCTCAATTAAGAGATAAGACATTAAATATTTTTTGCCTATTTATACCATTATCTTCTTACAACCCTATTATGTGTATTTGTATGTGTGAATTATGAACATCTTGGACCTATATGTAAATAATTTACATATTATGTACATATGCAAACATAGTAAAACCATTTTGCTTAGATGAAAATTTGATAGCATAACTTCTGTATAGAGTCATATCCCAAAATAGACCTGTATCAAATAATGCTTCTATATCATTCAAAATCTCATCAAATAATGCTTCTATATCATTCAAAATCTCAAATAATCGTACTAGATCATTCTGTTCCCCAAATATCATCATCAACCTTATATCTTAGTGGCGTCAGTCACATCATAGTCATAGTATTAATAATAGTCTCAACATTATCATATCTCAAGTTCATATCGCATACCTATTATGTACTACTTAAGTCTGGTTAGTTAATTTACATAACTAGTGTATTTGCATAAAATATACATACATGTAACTACACTGGACCCATACCATCTATTTACACATGAGTGCCATTCTACTATTATGTACATCACACTATATAGGATAAAAGTATACCAAGGCTTAAAGCTACTGCACTGCATTACTGCTTTGAGGTTGGACAAAAGCTGTCTATCTATAACCTATGCATCAATAACATGATGCCCTAAGTGTAGAGAATTATGATATTTTTACTAGGGACAAGAGCAGTTACTGGAGTCACCACCTATTCTCTACACTAGGACCTTTGATCTTTTGTACCAGAAAGGTTTAAAATTTAGATAATATTTATGCTTGAATAATATGCCTTCTTGTATATTGTAATATTTATCAATCCCTTTTCAAAGTCAAAATGTATTTCAAGTATTTATGTCACCTTTTCATGTAAAGAAAGTAAAGTGCGATATTTAAAGAATATAACAAACATATTTGTACATCAAGAAAATGGGTCATTGATTAGTTATTTATTTGAACTAACAATTGGCTATAATTCCATAGGAATTAGTGGTAATTGCCTAACTCCCATCTCTAAGAGATTGGCCTTTATTGAAGTACATTTTTCATGTGACTTTTGATTAGGGAAAACTCAAATCACTTTTTATTGGAAAACATCAATTAATTATGTAGAAAACTATTTTAATGTGAACTTAGGGTTTAACATTAAAATAAGTTGTTAACTCTCTATTACAAATCCAAAATAAGCTAAAATACATAATAGGTACATAACCAAAATAATTAGAATAAAGAACTAAAATTGTTTCACTTTTACATCTCTTGGTCTGTGCGGACTCTATGAGGCTATGACAATAGTCTATGCGGACTACTACATAAATGATATTATGTCCGTCTAGATGTCCACTTTAGTGAGAAGGGTCACTTGCATACAAATCAAAAGGGAAAAGGCTAATAATACAAGATAAAGAACACATAAAGAACCCACAGAGAAGGTGAGAAATATAGATACATGCGATGACTAGAAATCAAAGACCATTGTCTATATGGACTATAAAATAGAATAAACATGCAAAAGACTTATATGTCTGTACGGACTATGATTCTTATGATAGGGAGTCCATGCGAACTTATATTAACAACATGCATATTAAGGAATAGAATGATCATACGATATGATACATTTATAAAGGCATGCTAACATGGTAAATAAAATATATTAAAATAGAATAGATAAGGCAATCATAATACCATTATCATACCATGGTCCATATGGACCTCATATTACATACATATTTAAAACAAATAGGCCTGCACAGACCTTCTATCACATTCACATTCAATTTATAGGTCTGTGCAGACCTTCTATCATTTAAAATAGGTCTGTGTAGATTTAGCCATCAGTTTCAGAGTGTAAGTGTGATTACAATTTTCCATGAACAATTAGAACATTTTTAAATCAATTTAATAGGTTAACCTACTCCTATAATTGTCATAGGGGTTGCATAGAACCACCTCACATGATAATTAATCATGAGAGATCATCAATTACAACAAATAGCATAAATAAATGAATGAATATGATCAAAGGAGCCTCAGATCTTACCTTAAGGTTAGCATAAAGCAATAAGACAAGGTTTGAATATTGGAAGAATGATTATTTTAGTGAGGGCTTAGGACTAGTAGAGCAAATCTTGTGTCAATTGTCTTCAATTGTGTCTTCTATGTATTCCTTGTTATTCTCCCCTTTTTAGATCCTCTTTTCCCTTTTCCATATCCCAAAATGGGTATTTATAGGCTTAAAGCCTAAGTATTCCATCCAAAAGAGGTAGAATCCCTTTAAGATTAGGATTTAGTGCCTGAGTAGGAATTTTGCACTTCTAGAAGTTTTTCATCAATAGGTCTATGCAGACTTATACGGCTTAGTCCATGCAGACTTAGGCATGGTTTTTTTTGTCGATCCATGGGATTTAGGCCAGGTTAGATAGGTCTGTGCAGACATGGGCTTTGGCTTGTCTGTGCAGACTATATAGCATTAAGTCTGTGTGGACTTATGCTATGTTAGTCTATATGGACTTGGGTTTTTACTTTCCTTATTGCTTTAACCTATCTATGGTTATCATCATGGGCCAAAAAAGGTGAATAGGTCTATACAGCGGGGGCTTCACCCCCGTACCCCCATTTAAATTACTGTCGGGCTTTGAGCTTAGGCTTAGCCCCATAAGCCCGAAACTTTATGCAACGTTGCCCATTTTTTTAACATTTTAGGTTGCAATATGAGCTTTTCAGGTCAGGTTAAGGTCCAAATACCTAAAAAAGTCCTAGACCTAAAATTAAGGTGTTTACAGCTACCCCAACTTTAGTGTGTGCTGTGAAATGCTAAAGTAATAGTACACATTAAAGTACATACCAGAAGTCTTGCCATTTTAGCCTTTTCACAATTTGGCTTATGGTTATCATGTCTACATAGTACAGGTTGTTTTCTCATACTTTTATGATTAAACTTTCATTCGCACCATTTAACAGCTTTGTCCTTTGCACCATTCGGCAGCTTGGTCATTTGCACCATTTAGTGGCTTTATTCTTCACACTATTTTGTGGCATTGTCCCTCACACTAGTCGGTAGCTTTATCCTTCACACCATTCGATGGCTTTGTGATTTTTTTGCTTCTTGCATATATTGTTAATGTTCATGAAAGATGCATGTTCTTACGCTGAAAAATACGTTGGTAATTTAGAATAATGCATGTCTTTTACATGCAAGTGAAAGTATGATAAATGAAGCATGCTTTTCATGCAAAGGAAAACATAAGAATGATGCATGTTTTTCATGTATAGGAAAACATGGATAAGTGATGCATGCTTTCATGTATAGGAAAACATAAAGATGATGCATGCTTTTCATGGATAGGAAAACATAGAGGTAAAGGATGTATGATTTTTATGCATAAGGAATGTACTTAGATGAATAATGCATACTTTTCATACATATGAAACATAGAAACAAAGGATGCATGCTTTTCATCCATAAGGAAAGTATGGAGATAAATGATGCATGCTTTCATGCAAAGGAAGATATAGATAAATGATGTTGTATGAATGACTAATAAGTGGATGCTTTCATGCATAGAAATCATGGATAGATGATGCATGATCATGCATAGGAAAACATAGATAAATAATGCATGCTTTTATGCATAAGAAAGTATAAATAATACATGCTTTTCATGTACAGAAAAACATAAACAAGTGATGCATGCTTTCATGCATAGGAAAACATAAATAAATAATGCATGCTTTCATGTATAGGAAAGTATAAATGATGTATGCTTTTTCATGCATAGGAAAAGTAAGATGAATGATGCATTCTTTCATACACAGGAAATATAGAAATAAAGGATGTATGCTTTTCATGCATAACGAAAGTATAAAGATAAATGATGCTTGCTTTCATGTATAAGGAAGATATGGATAAATGATGTTGAATGAAAGACCAATAGGTGTATGCTTTCAAGCATGGGAAATCATGGATATATGATGCATAATCAATAGATGCATTCTTTTTATGCATGGGAAATCGTGGATAGATGATGCATACTTTTTTTGCATAGGAAGGTGGTGCATACTTTTCATACAGAGGAAAGTGTGTATAAGTGATGCATGCTTTTCATACACAGGAAAGTGATGAGGTGATTTTGTGAAGGAATAAGTTGATTGGGTGTATGATAGCTCCTAATCTTTTTAGGTTTGTTTTGACTGAGTGTTGAATGATGTATTTTGGATGAATGTATCGATGCATGTGTTTTTACTTATTTTCTTCTAAATGAATAAGGAATTTGAATGAATGGTGGATACATGTAATACATGATTATGACTTTTGTTTAGGTGATTGAATGAATGAGTACTCTTTTGTAATGTATGAATGGTGATGGCAGATTAAAGATGTTGTATGTTAAACAATGGATACATCTTTTGCTATGATGAATGTATGAATAAAGGTTAGTAAATGTTTTCTTATTGGGATCATTCTCCTCATGGACTCATCATAGGAAAAAGGTTA